>JBCNJP010000015.1:21400739-21420739 GCA_039602395.1 Deinandra increscens subsp. villosa
TTACGATTCCTTTTGGTGGTTACAAGATGAGTGGGAATGGTATAGAAAATGGAGTTTATAGCCTCAATAACTACCTACAAGTTAAAGCTGTTTTTACTCTTCTCAAAAATCCAGCATAGCCTTTTTTTCTTTTTTAGGTAAAGGGCAATGCCAAGAAAAGAATTATATCACAAAGATAAAGTTACAAACAGAAAAAAAACACAGAAAAATAAGTGTTAATTTTGGACATTTCCCAACAATTAACACTTATCCCAAACCACCAATCTAAGTGTTCTAGTCTAATTCTCAACACTATACAAAATGGAATATGAATACTGTTAAAAGGTGATCTCCTGGTCAGCTTAAGTCAATATAAGTTTTAGGGGCTAAGAGTATTAGTTCTCATACTTGGAGGACTATAGGTGACAATTCGGGTATTCGGGTTAATGTTTGTTAACCGCGTGTTAATTAGTTTTATCAGTTTGTTAGTATCCGTTGAGATTAGGGTATAAGAGATGAAATCAGGTAGGTGTTGATTGATTGAGTTCCATTTTTCCTTTTCTCGTTGTAATCTTCAATTCTTGTGTTCTAATAAAGATTAGCCTCTATTTCTTGTTTCAATTTCTTCGTAACCGAGTTCAATTTCAACAAGTGGTATCAGAGCTCGGTACGTCGTTTGTCTACGAAGAAATTGTTTCTGGTTTTCATTCCGATTCAATTGAAGTGTGGATACATATCTCGCATCTCGATCAATGGTGTCTGCAAAGTTTGAAATCAAGAAATTTGATGGCCAAAACGATTTCAGTCTTTGGCGGTTCAAGATGCGAGCATTCCTGGTGTATCATGGGACATCTGATGCATTGGGAGGAGAACCAGGTTGACCTGATGGTATGTCAGACGGGGATTGGCAAGAAATGCTCGATAAGGCTCATAGCTCAATTGTGTTGAGTCTTGGAGATCGTGTGTTACGAGAGGTGTCGAAAGAGCAAACTGCTGCTGCTGTATGGGCTAAGTTAGAGAGCCTTTACATGACCAAGTCTCTAACCAACCGGTTGTACTTAAAGAAGAGGTTGTACACATTCCAAATGTCATCAGGTAAATCAATAAGTGACCTCTGTGATGAATTTAATCGGATCATAATGGATCTGGAAAATATAGAGGTTGAAATAGAGGATGAGGATCAAGCGATCCTGTTCTTCCACAAAGTTAGAAAACTTTGTGGATACATTGATGTATGGGCGTGAAACTCTATCAATGGAAGAGGTCTTGGCTGCTTTGAAGTCAAGAGAGTTAAAGAAGAAAAATGATGATTTAGATGATGGCAGTGGGTTGGTGGTAAGGGGGCAGGAGTGATCAAAGAGATTCTAGGCAGAATAGGCAAAAGAATTTTAATAGATCAAGGTCAAGCAGTAAGTACAAGAGAAGGTGTTTTGTGTGTGGTTCAGAGAAACACATCAAGAAGGATTGTCTAGAGAGAAAGAAAAAGAAGGAGGAATCAAGCAGCACTAATAGAAGCCATGGGGGTCATCAGGGGTCTTTTGATGAATCTCAGGATGGATATGAGAGTTCTGAAGTGCTGATGGCCCTGGATAACAGTGGACAAGAAGTTTGGATTCTGGATTCAGGTTGCTCCTACCACATGTCTCCAAATCTTTCATATTTTGAAGAAATTACAATGAAGGACATGGGAACTGTTAAACTGGGAGATAGCAGGCCCTGCAAAGTTGCTGGTGAAGGTACTGTAATGCTAAGACTTGATAATGGTTCCACTTTTAAGTTGTTAAATGGTAGATATATACCTGATCTAACTAAGAATCTGATTTCCCTTGGTACCTTTGAAAAGAATGGTCATTGTGTAAGTCTTAAGGATGGTAGAGCCAAAATAATAAAAGGGTCATTAGTTGTTATGACTGGAACTAGATGCGGTAATAACATCTATGCTCTTGATGGGAGTGTTACTAACAACTGTAATGTAGTTTCTAGTGATCACACACTTCATCAAGAAGCAATTCTGTGGCACAATAGGTTAGGACATATTAGTGATCAAGGGTTAACTGAGTTAAAGAAACAGAATGTGTTGGGTAAATATAGTGGGGAAGGAGTTGGTTTATGTGAACATTGTATTTTGGGAAAAGCACATAGGGTCAGATTTGGTAAAGGGCATCATACATCAAAAGGAATCTTAGATTATGTTCATTCAGATCTTTGGGGGCCTTCTAGGACTCAATCACTAGGAGGAGCTAGTTACTTTCTGTCTATAGTTGATGACTTCTCAAGAAGGGTGTGGGTTATTGTGTTGAAGCACAAGAGTGAAGCCTTTGGTAAGTTCAGAGAGTGGAAGGAACTAGTGGAGAATCAAACAGAAAGGAGGGTGAAGAAGCTTAGGACAGACAATGGATTGGAGTTTTGTAATAAGGAATTTGATAGTTATTGCAGAGCTAATGGTATATCTAGGCACCTCACTGTACCTGGGACTCCACAGCAAAATGGACTTGTGGGTAGAGAATGAACAGGACACTGTTGAACAAAGTAAGGTGCATGCTGCTGAGTTCTGGTCTTCCTAAGGAATTTTGGGCAGAAGCTGTAACTACTGCTGCCTATTTGGTAAACAGATCTCCTTCTTCAGCTATAGACTTAGAGACTCCTATGGAAATGTGGTCAGGCTGCATATCAAATTATTCTGACCTCAAGGTTTTTGGGTGTCTTGCCTATGCACATGTAAAGCAAGACAAGTTGGATGCAAGGGCAGTGAAATGTGTGTTTTTGGGTTACCCTGAGGGAACAAAGGGCTACAGGTTATGGAGAGTGGATGATGGCTCTCCAAAGGTGTTTTTGAGCAGGGATATAGTCTTCAAAGAAGATGTGTTATACAAGGATATATTGAGTAACACAGATGAAATGAGAAGGTTAAATAAAGGCAAAGAGCTTCTCATTGAGGTGGAGCCTGCAGAAATGACTGCTGGAAACCAGGCATGTAGTAGTGGTAAGTTCTCAAGATGCTGGAAATCAGTCATCTAGTAGTGAACTAGGAGGTGGTTCAAGTAATCAGCATGAGGGGACTAGTCAATATAGTTTGGCTAGGAGCAGGTCAAAAAGAGAAATAGTGAAGCCATTGAGGTTTAGAACTAATGAAGAAACTGCTGCATTTGTATTCTTGGCAGCTGAGTTGGAAAGTGGTAGTGAGCCATTAAACTTTGAACAAGCTGTTAACTCAAAGGATAAGGAAAAATGGTGGTCAGCAATGCAAGAAGAAGTGGATTCCTTGCATCAGAATAACACATGGAGTTTAGTGACTAAACCAGATGGTAAGAAGATAATCCCTTGTAAATGGCTTTACAAGATTATAGAAAGTATTAATGATCATGATAAGCCAAGATTTAAAGCAAGATTAGTTGCTAAAGGGTTCACTCAAAGAGAGGGTCTTGATTACAATGAAATATTCAGCCATGTTGTTAAACACTCATCTATCAGAATACTATTATCTTTAACATCAGTATTTGATTATGAGTTAGAACAATTGGATGTTAAAACAACTTTTCTACATGGATATTTGGATGAGGAAATTTACATTGATCAGCCTTTGGGATTTGTAGAAAAGGGTAATGAAGATAAAGTGTGTTTGTTGAATAAATCACTTTATGGCTTGAAACAGTCACCAAGGCAATTGTACAAGAGGTTTGATCAACATATAATATCTTGTGGGTTTACTAGAAGCAGCTATGACTCATATGTTTATAAAAGGGAGTATGAACAGGGTGAGTTTGTATATCTACTTCTTTATGTGGATGATATGCTAATAGCTTGCAAGAGTATTGATCTAGTGAATTTGACCAAAAGTATGTTGAAGGCTGAGTTTGACATGAAAGAGTTAGGTCTTGCCAAGAAGATAATTGGGATGGGAAATAACTAGAGACAGGGCTCATAGGGTGTTGAAGCTACATCAGAGTTCTTACACTAAGAAGATATTGTTTGAATTTGGGATGATAATGAGTGCAAGCCAGTTAAAACTTCATTTGCTCTTCATTTTAAGCTGTCTGCTCAAGATAGTCCCCAAACAGATGAGGAAATTACAGCTATGGAGCATATTCCTTATGCTAATGCAGTGGGGTCACTAATGTACCTTATGGTGTGTTCAAGACCTGATATAGCCTATGGGGTGAGTGTGGTAAGTAGGTATATTGCTAAGCCTGGAAAAGCTCATTGGGAAGGAGTGAAGTGGATTATGAGATATCTGTGTGGTACAGTGGATAAAGGTATTATTTTTGGAGCACATTGTGATTCTGCAGGTGAGATTAAGGGATTTGTAGATTCAGATTTTGCCAAGGATATGGATAGGGGAAGATCTATTACAGGTTATGCATTTCAAGTCATGGGTAATTTGGTTAGCTGGAGAGCAACAGTTCAAGGTGTTGTTGTCCTATCAAGTACAGAATCTGAATACATTGCTCTTACTGAAGCAATGAAAGAGATGTTGTGGGTTAAAGGGTTTGTACTTGAACTTGGAGTGGATGTAAGTAAGTTCTTGATTTATTGTGATAATCAAGGGGCTGTTCAGTTGGCTAAGAACAGTGTTTACCATGAAAGAACTAAACATATCCAAGTCAGGTTGCATTTTATTAGGGATATAATAAGTTCAGGTGAAGTATTGGTGAATCAGATTGGTACAGAGGAGAATGGGTCTGATCTGATGACAAAAGCTTAGCCTGGTGCCAAGTTTTTAAAATTTTTAGAGTTGCTTGGTATTGATTGATTCTTGCAGAAAGCATTAAGTGTTTTCTTGATCATAGTGGTTGCTTAAAAGCACATCAAGGTATTCAAGCTCATTGAGCCACTGTTATCTGATGTTAATGCTAATTTGTAACTGTTATGGTTAAGTTTTTCCCTCATATAATGCTTAGCTGACAAGAAGATCAAGGTGGAGATTGTTAAAAGGTGATCTCCTGGTCAGCTTAAGTCAATATAAGTTTTAGGGGCTAAGAGTATTAGTTCTCATACTTGGAGGACTAAAGGTGGCAATTCAGGTATTCGGGTTAATGTTTGTTAACCGCGTGTTAATTAGTTTTATCAGTTTGTTAGTATCCGTTGAGATTAGGGTATAAGAGATGAAATCAGGTAGGTGTTGATTGATTGAGTTCCATTTTTCCTTTTCTCTTTGTAATCTTCAATTCTTGTGTTCTAATAAAGATTAGCCTCTATTTCTTGTTTCAATTTCTTCGTAACCGAGTTCAATTTCAACAAATACAATGACAAATGCAACCTAATCGGACTTCATGATATTGGACCCAGTAATTGCACCAGGCCCAAGTATTTAAATGCTCCTCCAATATAGTACATTGCAAGTAAACCCATAGACCCCTCATGGCCTTTAGCCCAATCCAAATAAGCCCCATCTTAATTCATGCATCCACTATACTGCTAACAAAAACCCAAGTACTCCTTCCACCAATCTATATCTATATATACATATTAAACACAAGTTTTTAAAATACAGGTGACACATATTAAGGTGTGCCACCTAGGATTCCACTTTTTTTTAAAAAAACAGCCACGTAGGATTTTTGTCCAAGTGTCAAGCTCACAGCCATTCTCACAAAATACATCTTTAAACTTTCAGAATATCATCCGAAAATGCACGCGGATCTTATGATCCGGATCTATCCATTTCAAAAAAAAAAAAAACCCGTCGCTGTTTTAATCCTTCCCTAGAAGTATAGTCGGTGTTTTGTCTCCCATTTTTTCCCCTAATCGCCCTTCATGATCTCTTATAGGGTTTAGACGCAAGAGGTATAGTCGCCGCCGCTGCTGTGATCTTCACGGTTTAAAGAAGTCGGAGGTAGCCTAATCGAAGTATTGGAGGTTGACGGTTTCCAGATTCTAGGTATTGGTTGCTTATAATCGCATAAATTAACCCTGATCTTTGTCTTATGCTTTCATCTTTAACGTTCTTCTTTGGTTTTATGGAGTAATTTATCGATTAGGTTGGTTGCGATTGGTGTTAATCGTTATTGTTTTTTGCCTGTGTTGCGATTAGGTTAACACCTATCACTAATTTATCGATTAGGTTGGTTGCGATTGTGACTGGAATTGTTCTAGAAAATTATTTTAACTGTGTTTGATTTATCTGTTTCATTGATGGCATTTGAATAATGGTTCTACAATTTATGTTAACTGGAATTGTTTTATTAGTGTATTAGTGTAATAGAGTATGTGTGAAAACTAGGCTAACATTTATCTTTAGTGGGTTTGCCTTCTTTGTGGTGTTTTAGTTTAATATAAAACTAAAAACATACGTAGTCATGTTTGAAGAGGCAAGGGATCAAGATCATTCCACGTGAAAACTTTGCACCATGAAGGTGGTTTCTTGAAGTATAATGGTTATTTGTTAGCTTATTGTTCTTCTTGATAATTTTTTTGTGGGTTATTATTCTATATACTTGATGATGCAAAGGTTTAATATAGGATGCTTTAAATGATATTGACTCTTTTGACAAACACAGAGCTTATTCTATGTTTGTTATTTGGTTTCTTCTTATTAGTTTGGTACACTCTCTTATGCTTTAATTTTTGGTGTCCATATACTGACTGTTGTCTTCAAGCAGTAGTAATAATTGGATTTTACATATAGTGATGGTGTCAATTTTTATAATTTTATCAAGGCATTGTATGAAAAGTTGTGAATTCTATTTAATTAGGATTTCAAAGCCTCTGTTATTATTTGGAACACAGTGACTTTCTTCATTGATTACAGCATAGCTCTTCATGATTTATATGATTTGTTATGTGTAAAGATTCTTTACTTTGTTGCTGCAGTGTTTGTACCTTCAAAAGATGCCCTACATAGCTCTTTTGATATACGTTTGACCCATTTAGGTATTAGTTAGTTATATGTATGCTTCAAGGTTGTTTGTCAAATGTTTATTTGCTTCTATCCTTATGTTGGATGTTTTGCAACAACTAAATACTATTCTCAGTAAAAAAAAATACTTATTCACAGTTGTAAAAGTTTGATTTATTTTTGCTCAAATGGGTCAGAATGTACTTGAGTTTTGTCACCATATCAAAGGTGTCCATTTTTCAGTTTTAAAATAGTTTATGTGTTCTCAAGTACACTGTAAAGATAATATGTATGTTCCCAATTGGGTCAAATTGTATGAAAGTCAGCTCTTAATTAAATCCCAATCAAAATTAGTAGCCTATGTAATTTGCTGTAAAGTTTTATAGTTGCCTTCTATTATTTGCATATAAAATTTGGGTGCAAAACTATGTTATATCATGTGTACAAAGGTAAACGTTGTTGATAAGATTACATAAGTCACTTTGGGTTACTTGCTAGAAGCTGTAGTGAACTCTCATTTCTATATACTAGGCAATTGTATTCTATGAACTTGCTTTGCAAACAATCTTGATATGGTTTAGGAGAGTTTCCTAATTTTATTGAAACACTCAGGTTCGATCATTCTTATTTTGTGTATTTTGCGATTAGGTTAACAACCATCGTATACACCCTCTGATTTGCAGGTTTCTCTGCTGTTTGATATAACATCACTTTTACTAACCGTCACTTGAATTTTTATGGTTCTGTTTAATTTTTACAGAGGTTCCCTGCAAGGTTGGCTACATTAGCCAACCTTCATCATGAGATGTTGATGGATATAATTTTTGAAGATGGTAATGGTGAATCGTTCCAGGTCCGACAAGAGATGAATATGGGGCGACCTCGGTACGTATGATTTCAAACGTTATTTCTTTTTTATATATGATTCCAGACGTTTTTAGAAACCTTCATGCTACTGATAATATGAATTTGCAACATTATAATATGAATTAGATGTGGCAATGATAATCCTATGAAAAATAACATTAGATATGTGATTGTTTTTTAAATTATCATAATCCTATGACTACATGGTTTTATAAAAATAACAACGTTTGAAAATCCTATGACTACATATGATTTAAAAGTATCGACTATACCAAATAATTCATTATAAAAAAGCAACGTTTAAATCAACGTTTGAAATATGCTAGGAAACTACCTGTATTAATCCTCTAATTATTTTAAAAGATTCTAATTAAAAGAAAACTTATTCAATTATATTTAAATTTACATCGGAATATTTAAAGATTCTAATTAAAAGAAAACCTATTCAATAATATTAAGTTTGAGATTTGAGATTTGAACTTTCCGAAATTTAATATAAACTTTTCGGTAATTATAAAAATAGTTTACGTTACATTCCCGAATTAAAAATATTCTATGAATCTGTTATTATATATTTCCTACAAAATAAATGATGATAATCCTAAAATTTATTGAGGATATGTTTTTCATTAGGAAATGATTATAATCCTCTAATTTTGAACATTATTTTTAAATTTTGAACATTCCAATAATTATGGAAGTGATCATAACGTAATCAATTAATTTTGTTTGTAATTCTAACGTAATTAATTAATTTTGGAACATCTTAATTATATCATCTTTATAGAATATTTCTTTATAATTATAACGTAATCAATTAATTTTGGAATTCTTAATTATGAATTGCTTGATATCCATAACTTATAATAAGAAATCTACGATTTTTTTATTATCATTCAAAACTAATTTCGGAATTTATGCAATTATAATTTCCAAAACAAACAATCGAAGATTACGGTTTCCATAAAAAATAACATTACCATATAGTTTATTCATTATCCCCTATATATATCAACTTTCTATCAAGCTCTCATTCACAGTCTTCACGACTTCTTTTTCCTATCTTCGTTTTCCATCTTCCTTCTCATCTCTAAATGGCAATGGAAAAATCAAACTTTCAAATGATAAAAGACTTGAATCCTACTAAGGATGACCATGTTATTAATGATTCGTGTTAGTAAAGTTTGGAAGAGAAACAAATTCAATAGTCAGGATGTTTGGTCCATAGAGATGATTTTATTTGATGAAGAGGTATTAGATGATACTCTTTTTCTTCTTTTTTTCATTTAAATTTTCGTAATTATTGTTTTTTTTGCAGGGTGGTAGGATACAATCTAACTGTTTGAGTTTTCGTAATTATTGTCTTTTTTTGCAGGGTGGTAGGATACAATCTAATTGTTTGAGCAAGCACTTACATAAGTTTGAGCATTTCTTCGTCGAGGGTAATGTCCTCATCATAAAGATGCCTACATTTGGCGATGGAGGAAAAGGTTGGATTGCTGGCAATCGGAGCCAGCAATCCACCTCCGAGAAGTCCCTGTCGGAGCCAGCAATCCACCTCCAATTGTCTTGACTCTTTGTGTAGGGCAAATACTTAGTTTTTTTTCTCTTGATTTGGTTTTACGGCTTCTTTTTTGGCAGTGGAGGCTTTATGTTGATGAAGATGCTAAATCTGGATTGAGGTTTCTGATATTCCTCTTACTAAAGCAATAATGCTCATATCTTTATTCATTTTATGGACTTTTTTTTAACAGAGGTGTGTTAGTAGTCTCCACTTGGTTGGCTTGAATCTGTAACAAAAACAGGTGAATGGGAAGCATTATTTATAAAACAAGTTCAGTGTTCATTGCATCAATTTGATTGCATATGGTATTTTACTTTCTTGTGATTTATCTATTTATGAATTATGGCTTGAGTTGAACAAGGTATTTGGTTAGAACTGACCTTAAATATCAATCAATCTGATAGTAAGTTACTCATAGAATTAATCAATAGTTTTAATTGACTTTTAATATATTTGGCTTCCATTTATGCATTATGCTTGAACTCTGTTTCTTGTATGAATCTTATGTATTATTTTAATTCCCCTGACATTATATTGTTCTTACTATGGAAATTCTGTAAGGCTCTTGATCACTTCATGGATGTGCTTTTTGGTTTAAAGTATATTCAACCTTCATAACCTCGGCTGCACAGTCAAGTAAGGATCTATTTTTCTAGGTGTAATCTGTTGTGAATTTTTATTTACCGATGATCTTTTACCTGATCATTAAAACAAGATATCAAATCTTCTTGTGTAGACTTTGCATGTTATAGTTCACTTATTGTTAAAGAAAAACAACATGAAACTAGATTCTTTTTTATGCACTTCAGCTAGATAGTGAATTGTGTTACGGCTGTAAATAAACAGACAGTCAGACACAAACCTAAGCAACTCGAAAGTGCAAAAGATGTTGCTAATAATATCTAAAGAAATGATAATGGAAGTGACTAAGTTCTTGCTTACTCTGAAAAAGCTCACTCTATATATTTAAATCATTAAATGATTTTATGTATCAAAAGTTAAAAAAACGAGGTCTCTTCAAGAATCTTACATAAAGTGCCAAAACGATTTTTCTTCATAATATTAAGGCCCTTTTTATGTGATTTATAATTGATGATAAAAACTGTTGAAGATAATTCCAATTGGATTAGTGATTGTATATATAACATTATGACGTCATTTGGTCTTCACCATCTTCCCATTATGGTCCCTTTCCAATATTTCTTATCAAAGCTTTCATACCAAATTTTGGGTAGATGGATCTTACTACCCGATTGATATTTAATTAATTATAGTTAGTTGTTTAACAGTTTTGATTTGAGGGTTCTCTTCAAGTTGTTCATTTATCATTTCTTTTTCTATTGTTCTTAGGTGAAATGAGTTTCTCTTTTTTGGATGTTCTGCATGTGTAACATACTCTCAGATTGTTGTTGGTGTTTGCTATATCTGTATTCAGTTTTGAAGGATCATTAGCACCTAATGATCCATCTTTTCCAATATAATTGATCATATCTGTTGTATATGATCTAAATACAGTATAGTCGATGCCCTTATTTTGCATGTAAGCGTTCTTCTAATTATTTGTTTATAAGACTTCATCATTCATCTCTAATTTAACTAAAATTAACCCACTATAAATAAAACATACATTGAATTGACCCGTTTAATAGTAGATGGGTCGATCATGTTTTATATTGAGCTCATTCATGTGCATCTCTTTTTGGGATTGTGGCATAAATTTTAATGTTTGTATTAAATAATTATTATATGCTATTTAAAAATACCCGAGTCACTTTCTTTTATTGAATATTTATCGTCTCTTTAGCTTTATGTATTATTCACTTCGATTTTTCTTTTCACTTTTGGTTCATATTTTTATTCGTATAATTCTTTTTTATATCACAGCCTCGGGTATATACCCGGGTCACTGACTAGTTTTGTTATTTATTTCAATAAACCAATCAAACAACTTCCGAACAAGCCTTCGAGCCCTTTGACTAGCAAAGTCAATGCATTGATCAGTAAATTCACCACATCTAAAAAAACATTCCATAGAGATCAGAGACGTTTTATTTATTCATTCATGACACGCATTTTGATTTCCAGTCCTCCCGGTGATTCTGTTGCAGTTTTTCCAAAAATAAATGCTTCTGCAAATCATATACCAGCTACTATGCATTCTTAAGAGATCATTAACAACACTAATAACCCATCTCCACCATATTCTATCCCCCTTAATAGTAAACTGATTTGTAACATAATTCAATGAACTAGCCCCCCATCAGTGGATTTGCTAGGCATTGAAAACTACACATAATCAAAACTATAGGGTAGTAAAGCCTCCATAAAAGTGTGAACTTTACAACCCTCTTTAGTTTACTACAAAGGAAAACACCCTTACAGTCCTCTTTATGCATAAACTTCTTGTTCACAAACCAATTTTATTCCCAAACATGCCAATTCCAGATATACTTCCTCCCATCAAGCCAAATCTCACCTCCCATCCCTCCCCAATTCTGCCCCCCACTCTTGTCCCAAGTGGGATAGAGACTCAAATTAGAAAAACATAAAAGGCTGGACACAATTATATAGACAAATAGGCTCTGACACTAGTGAGCAGAGCTACAAATGTAAAAATTTAGAGTGGAATTCAATGTCCTATAGAACCTGGTGCCATCAATCCTTACCTCTCCAAGGCTTGTGCAACTACATTGTCACATATTCCTAATCTCCGAATAATAGAAGCAGAATAAATCAACAGCCAAATGTGACCCGTCCGATTAACAGAATACCACAAAAAGCTATGTCTTTGCCACAAGACAAAAGGCCAAAAGAACAACAAATGAAATTTGGAAATATTTGGAAGACACTCTAGAGTGCCAGATGACTACCCAAGCTATATAGTCAAACTCAACATCATGTATATAGTCCTAAAAGAACCCACCACACCATAACATATCAAATCTATCCCAACAGGGCCTCTTAGCTCCTACCTCAATCAATTGTCCAAACTTCTCCCCTCATCCCCTCTAGAAGTTAAAAGAAAGTATTTTTGCGTGCAAGATGTACCTTGGCCCACCCAAACGGCCAAACCCAATCCCCAAACCTTCCCTCAATTATAAGAGCCCCATCTCTCCGCCACCTTCCTTCCCAATCATTCCTCAACCCAAATCCAAAGGGATTTAAGACCAAAAAGTAGCAAACAAAAAAGGCTAACAACATAAATTTGTGAACACTAAGGTTTGCAAGCCAAGAGATTGATCTTAAAATATAAACTTTATGAAAAGGAAGGAACCTATCCTCCTTGACTTGCACCAACCAAATAACACCCGGGTATGTGCAAAACGTTTGCCACCATATCCTAAACCACCAAAATTTTAAAGCAGAATGACAATTAATCCACATGTGAACCAATTAGCCATAAGAAAAAACATAATGACAATGTTTAGACACAAATACCATAAGAAAAAGCAAGGAAGTGCCATCAAGCACCGGATAACTACCCATAGTTTTTTAATCAGCCCATCCTCTTGATTAAAGGCCCAAAATGACCCACCCCCACCCCTGATATAACTAAAGCAGGAGACTCTCATACTACCAACTCCTTCCTCTTTAGAAATATAATATACAGTAGTACCACACCCCACAAACCCCTCTAATGAACGAAAGGAAAGTGTTATGTGTGTAAAGTGTACCCATTCCCGACCCATATCCCAACCCAAACCTAACACAAATTAAAGGAACCCAAGACCTTCCAGACCTCCCTTCCCTTAGAAACCCCCGATCTCAAATATTTCCAAACCCCCAAAGAACATCCCAAACAAGACCTATATAAACATCACTCCCCATGATAAACCTAGTTTGTCAGAAACCTCCATACCTCATCAACCTTAACCAAATTAGACGAATACTTCAATTTTAATACTCATAAGTCAGCACTGAATATCATTACAAATAATCTTGCATAGCTCTTCCACTCTCCTAGATTTATGTTGAAATATTCGAAAATTCCTCTCTTGCCAAATGAAATGAATAACAACACCAATCATAAGCTTTTGAATAATAGTCCACACAACACTATTATTTGGCAATTGACAACAAAACTTCTTAACTCCCAACCAATCCCTTGGAGCACCTTGCAGATTCGTTGTCATGCACATGTAAGTCCAAACTTATTAGGGTAAGGACAATGAAAGAAAAGATGATTGTGACTATCTATCAAGTTGATCTTGAGTTAAAAGTCTATCCTGAATAGCAAGCCACAAGATAAAAGCATGCCTTGAAATTCTGTGTTTGTGCCATATAGTTTTCATCATCCCACTTTATTCCCTACTTCAATTAGATCATGATATCCAGCTTTAGTACTATAATCATTTTCCTACCCATTTCTGCTTCTCCATTTTATACAATCATCTTTGTTATCAATCAAAACAGGGCATTCAAGGTTCATAAATGTGGGATATTTTATGAACCATGCAAGTGGACACCTTCCATTCACCATCTTCTATAATTTCAAACAACTTAGTAGAATTATCATAACCAGCCTCAAGCATATCTGATCCTTCAATAACAGTATCCAAAGAACCAATCTCACTCAATTGCTCATGCCTAGCAGATATAGTTCTATCATTCCCAATTTTATGCTTCATAAAAGGTTTAATAGTATCTCTTGACCTTAAAATCTCCCTCCAAGACCAACCACAACCATCTTTGACCTTTAGGCTCCTGAAATTCTGATCGTTAACCAAATAACATTTCACCCACTCCCCCTAAATAGACTTCTTCTTGTTCAATAGGTTCCAAGTAAGTTTAAAATTAAGATCTGAGTTCATAGCCCTTAAAGATTTGATTCCAAGCCCCCCCCCCCCCGCCCATGCTCCTTAGGCTGGCACACATCTCCCCATTTATTTCTGACTTTACCTTTAGCATTTCCCTCATGGGCCCAAAGAAAATTTATCATCAGCCCTTCAATATCTTCAATGTTATGAACAATCCAAATGTCAGTGGCCCAAATAGCCAAACCAACTCAAAGCACACAAGTCCAATTCCACCTATAAGAAAAGAGGGTCCGGAAAAGATTAGGTCATGAAAAGATTATTATTAAGCGTGTCTTCTTCTCCCATCTTAGTATCCCTGCTCTTTTGTATTCCCATCTCCTTCTAGTTCATATATATGTTTTTGTAATTGATATCAACGCTCTAGTATAATATCCCATTGAATCCTGATTTCTTGGTTGTGTTAATATCGATTCACAACATTCAATCACATTAATAGGAAGGATGAACAATGAAGCCCAATACATAGTAAGAGAAAAGAGAACCGAATTAACTAACTGAAGTCTACCAGCAAAAGAAATATATTTATTCTTCCAGTTAGCCAATCTCTTCTTAAAATGTTGATAACATGTTATTGTCCTTTTTCTTATATATAAAATTTTTTGAGGACATTATAATGTTGTTATCGTATGTACTAGACACTTAAATATTGAATCCATTTCGTTTTTAAGCATGTGGCCTTACCTTTGTCACTAGAGCTTTCTTCAATTACTGTTGTCGATCGGTTTATCTTTTTGTTCACCTATTTTTTCATAACAATAAAGTTGGTTGCTTGATATCTTAAAGTAACTACAACAAAGGTCAATGGTCCATATCTATCAATGGATATATTGACTAAAGATCATTATGTGATGATTCTCAAGGGGCACATGTAACACCCCGATATTCACGTACTAGGTAACCGCGTATCTTATTATATTTACCTATGTGTTTTTATTATGAATATGTGTTAGGAAATAATGTTATATGAATAAACACATGTTTATACGATGAAAATGATGAACGTGTTTAGAAATGGTAAAACGTGAATAATTACATGTTTTAATTGAAGATATATGTGCGAATATGTGTTTAAATAATAAACGAGCGAATCATAAGTGTCCCGACACTGAGAAGTTATTGAAAATGTATCCTAAAATGATTCCTAACATGAAATGATAAGTATACTAAAGTATGAGGGGCTAAAACGTAATTTAGCAATAGTAAATAAATAAATATATATATAAGTATATATATATTATTATACATAACCCGAACCCTCGATAATGTTAGAATTATGTTTAATAAGGTTTTAAAACCTAAAATGATGGCTACATCAAAAGATACAAATGTAATAAGCCTAAAATAAAAGTTAAGGGACTAAAAGCGTCAATAACTGAAAGTTATGAAACTTATATATACGTATATCATCGAGCATGTCCCGAGCCTTAGAAACTTTTATAAATATACCCTTAAGTATTTTATAGCATAAAATAACAGTTCGTAAAAGTTCAGGGACTTAAAATGTAAAATAGAAGTCCAGGGACTAAAACTGCCAAACTGCCAAAGATCCACCGCGTATCGCGAAGCCTGCCTAGGCGCCTGTCGCGTACCGCGACCCGTTTGCGACCAGTTTCGACCCAGAACTCGTTTTTCTCGACTTGCAGCCCACGTTCTTGACTAATTGACCCCCTTACGCGTCAAATTCGATGGTGAATCACCCTGGGACGTGTTAGTAACCTAAGGATGCATCATACACTATAAATAGAGGCTGTAATCGGCCATAACAACTCGCCAATTTCGAGATCTTTGATCTAAAAACCCTAAACCACAACCGAATCTTCATCAGTCGAATACGAGCTGCACAAGAGGAGTTAGAGTCTGAATTTCTGCAGTCAAGCACTATTAGGTAAGGTATAAAATAACCTCTTTCAGTTTTGGCTAAATCATTTTCTAAGTATGATTTCTAAAACTATGCTAAAATTAGGGTTCTTGAGCTTGTTTTGTCAAAATCGGGTGATCGGGTGGGAATTAGGGTCTGAATTTTTGTAGGTAATCCTAATTTAATGTGTTTTAAGAAAGCCCTAAGTTTATTTCACAATTGGAATAAGTTTGGTGAAGGTTTTGTTAAAGGGTCAAAATTAGGGTTTTCATAACGTTACTCTGCCCAAATTGAGTAAACGATGTTGAATTAAGCTTCGGTCTTCTAAAGGATGTTATAAAATGTTATAATAGATAATACCCTAAGTTGGTTTGAATTAAAAATGAGTTTTGATAATAAAACAAGAAATTCATGAAATTAGGGTTTCTAAAAACGATTATTTAATATAGGGTTATTGGCTTAGAATAATCCCAACTATTAGTTTTTGGCCGGGAACACTCCCAACTGAACGAATTAGCCACTATCACTCTCAACTTTCAACCTATTTTCTCACACCACTCCCTCCGTTAAAATCTATTAACCCCGTTACTTCTACGTCTACGTGGCATTTCTGTGTTTTTTATTTCAAATAAAAAAGTTATTAAAAAATCCTCCCTGTATCTAATCTCTTAAAACATCGACCTGCAAGAACCCTAATTCTCTAATCGACTTGCTCTCTCAATTCTCCATCTTCGTCCCTCCCTCCAATCTCCAGCTTCTTCGTCCCTCCAACCTCCAGTGATGAACCGATCGTCGACGGCCTCCTCTGGATCAACTGAAAACAGTCATCGATTTTTTGCTGCCGTTTCTTTCTGTTGTGTGCAGCATTTTTATGGGTTCAAAAACACCCAAAAATTCATAAAAAACACCCTTAAAATGGTTGTTTTTTGCTCCCTTTTTTTGCTGCAGTTTGCAGCATTTTTATGGGTTAAAAAAGTCCCAAAAATCATTTAAAAACACCCTTAAAAGGGCTGTTTTTTGATGCTGTTTTCTGCTGATGTTTGCAGCATTTTTATGGGTTCAAAAACACCCTTAAAAGGATCCAAAACACCCTAAAAAGTGATGTATTTTGCTGCTGTTTTTTGCTGCTGTTTGCAGCACTGTTATGGGTTCCAAAACACCCAAAAATCATTCAAAAACACCCTTAAAAGGGCTCTTTTTTATGCTGTTTTTTGCTGCTGTTTGCAGCACTGTTATGGGTTCCAAAACACCCAAAAATCAATCAAAAACACCCTTAAAAGGGCTGTTTTTTGCTGCCGTTTTTGCTGCTGTTTGCAGCATTTTTATGGGTTCAGAAACACCCTTAAAAGGATCCAAACGAGAGAAATAGAGATACAATCCTCCATAGAATAGGGTTGAGTAGAGCAAACGAGACTTCGAACTTGATGATTCCAGCCAAAGATTAATCGTTCATGGATTGAAATTGATCGAATGATGGCAGGGAACTTCGACTGAAAGAAAGTATGCGAAGGTAGGGTTTTTTTTTAGCGTACAAACATAAATCGGGTTTCATTAAAGGGAAATAGATTTAACTCTTTTCTATGCCACGTAGGCAGTCTATCGGGCATATTTAGCCACATAAGCATGCCACGTAGGCGTAGAAGTAACGGGGTTAATAGATTTTAACGGAGGGAGTGGTGTGAGAAAATAGGTTGAAAGTTGAGAGTGGCAGTGGCTAATTCGTTAGTTGGGAG
Source organism: Deinandra increscens subsp. villosa (assembly GCA_039602395.1). Classification (NCBI taxonomy): domain Eukaryota; kingdom Viridiplantae; phylum Streptophyta; class Magnoliopsida; order Asterales; family Asteraceae; genus Deinandra; species Deinandra increscens. The sequence continues at coordinate 21,418,393 of JBCNJP010000015.1, forward strand.
TGTTCCCGGCAAAAAACTAATAGTTGGGATTATTCTAAGCCAATAACCCTTTAATATAAAATAATCCAAAGAGTACGAGGGTTTGATTTTTGGGATGATAACATGCTTTCATATAATATAAGTATACATGGAATTAAATTAGATAAATAATCAAGTATTAAAAAATACCGAGTTTAGGTGAGTTCTATGAGCCCACTTTTAAATGTTTTAAATGTTTTAATGTTTTCGGGCTGATATACATGCAATGATATATATTCAACTGTTTACTTGAAAAGTATTTGAGTTAAATGCTTTTTACGTGTTTTGTGTTAATACACATACGTGGAATGTTTTAATACCTATGACTGTTTTAAAGTGTTACCTGTTATAAACTCTTTTCGGGAAGGTTAGAATGAATGGGTAATAAAGAAGTTAAACTTTTGAAATAAGTTTAGAAAGGAGGAAAATAAGTTTTGAAGAATCAAACTGTTTTCCGAAAGGTTATTATAAAGATAAATCTTTTTAAAGGTTTTGACGAAGTTTTAAAGAAGGTTTTAATCTAAGCATAGATTGTCTTAAGGAGGGTTGAGGGGAATTGTACAATTCAAGCAGTGGAATTGAAGCCACTGGAGTAGCGACGGTTACTCAGGAGGTCGGGAGGCGACAGTCAACCGAATGGACTAAGCTTAGTCCCACTAGACAATGCTTAGTAAAAAGAGGTTTTGCTTATAATGTTTTGTATGACTTTCTTTATACAAAATGATTATTAGCAGGAAGAATGTTTTAGAGTATTAAATGATTTTTAATACTGAAGGTTTAAATGTTATGTTTGGTATAATTCTGTTATGTCTTATATCCATTAAATGTTTATAAGGAAGGGGCCGTTAGGCCTAAATGTTTGAAGTAACCTTTCGAGGTTAAGGTAAAGTTTTAATACTTAGAACTCACCAGCGTAAGCTGACATTTTAAAGCATGTATATTAGGTGAGGTTAAAGATCCAAGCATCAAGGGAAAGGCTCATGTTTGAGCAAAGTGGATGGACAAGCTATTAGGAAAAGGCTATACGGGCATGCTGGCTTAAGTAATGTAGATAGATGCATATTTATTAATCGTTATTTGTTATAGTTATCGTTAACCGTTGTAGTAGTTTTATCTTACTTGTACTTGGCATTATAAATAAATAAAAGTTCTAAATTTCCGCTGCTTTAGTTATCTCTGTTATACCTTGCGTTCATGAGTAAATCCGACACGTGACCCCTTCTAGAGCCAAGTTTGGAAGTGGGCGTCACGGCACACAACTATAAAAAGAATCAACAACCTTTTGAGATCAAACATCAAATATATAAATAGTATTTTCAAATTTATAACCTTATAATGTAAGTGTTTCACATACAAACATATCACACCAACCTCATTATCTTACGTTTGTTAACAATTACTTTCATGTCTGCCTGTGTGATACACAAGTTACAAATCTAGTACATAATAGCATAACATTACGGCTAGGGGTGAGCATAAAGTTGGGATACCCGATATTTCCCGAATCCCGACCCGAAAAATACCATGTACCGAACCGATTTTATATGCCTTAGATAAGGATCGGTCTTCAAAATTATGCTAAATCGGGAGTCGGTCTCGGGTCGGGAATTAACCGACGAGACCCGAAATTCCAGTACCGACCGAATTCCATTATAATTGCAATTTGTAGGCTCAATATGGTATGGGAATTAAGTACGTAAGCATGATGTAAGAGAGAGAATGTTTCATCTTCAACAACATATGAATCTTTTTTAATCAGAAACTTCTTGAATCCATCAAAACTCCACCAACATTGATTTAAACATGAAAATGAATACACCAATGCGCTCGAAATCAAAAGACGAATAGAACTAGATCCATATTGAATCAGTTTGGTGTTGATTTGAAGATTCGAATTAAGAACACGATGCGTGTGAATTGAGTTTGATGCGAATGAATTCTAAAATGTTGTACGAATGAAATTAACACTATACAAAATAGGAAATCTGGTGCGAATGAATCAAAACTGCAAATGAGGCTAAAAATCAACTGATATGCGAATGAAAGTATTTATGCTCCTGGTATGTGTATGAACAATTTTTTGAACCAAATTAACTCAAATGTATACGCAAGAATGACGTCTGTGAAATGAATGAGTCGGTCTCAGTTTTTTTTCAAATCCCGACATTCCCGAGTATATGTAGACCGATACCCGATTTTCTTTTCTTGGTCGGTCTTCGGTCATAAAAATGGGTAAATTCGGGAATCGGGTCGGGTCGGGATTCATTACAATCGGGTCGGGAAACCGATTTTGAGCACCCCTAATTACGGCTCATTTATAGAGTTAAAT
>JBCNJP010000015.1:21425739-21545944 GCA_039602395.1 Deinandra increscens subsp. villosa
GGTAAAAGTGTTGACCATATCTTTAGGAGGAGAAAGTGTACGTTGGTGGTGATTGTGCACGTGGGAAAAGAATAGGTCTCACTTTGTACCGGATTTTAGGTGGTTAACATATTTTATTTGCTTTCAAGTCCCTAATGTGTAAGGCTATTTATAGCCCCTATGGTTTAATGAATAAAGTAACTTTTCTTTTTGCGACTTTCATCTTTTCTACATATTACTTTCCTGCAACTTTTATTTTGTTTATTTTACTTCATATTTGAGTGTTATAAAGGTTAGTGAAGTCAAGAGCAAGAAATACTTTTGTTTCATTCATTTGCATCACTTGACTGAAGGCTCTAGATCACCAACATTTGGTATCAGAGCGGAGAGAGAATCGAAGGGCTGTTTTAGATCGTTGATGACCAGGAAGGTTTAGGCGGTCGCTGTTTCAAGGTTTCTGTTCTAGGAGGTCAAGTGGGTAGAAGAAACAAGTCGTGATTCAGGCCAAATCAGCGGGCTTGTTAACCCAGTTTGTTGATCCAAGAACAAGGAAGGATTAAGCAACCAGAAGGTAGTAATCGAAGGTTGTAAAACAGCAGGAGAAAGGTAGCAAAAGGTGTTGCAGGTAATCCTTTTAGCAGTGTTTTATTTGATTATTCATCTTTGGTAGAGCAGGGGGTGTACAAGTATGACTAACCCAGAAAATCAAGCTTTGGTCACCGTTAAGGATAACAACACCATTTCGCTTCAATGCCCGGTGTTGTCATCCACAAACTACATGCACGGTATGGGCTGTAAGGATGCGGGTTATTTTTAATGTTCATGGGGTGTGGGAGATGATTGAACCAGGGACAAAGGAGGATGCCAAGAAGAATAACATTGCTATGGCATTATTGTTCCAGAGCATACCCGAAGATCATATTTTGCAAATAGGAAATCTCAAAACTGCAAAGGAAGTGTGGGATGCTCTCAAGACCCGTCATTTGGGTGCAGGGCGAATTCGGGAGGCGAGACTTCAAACTCTAATGGGAGAGTTTGAAAATCTGAGGATGAAGGAGCAAGAAGTTGTTGATGACTTTGCTAACAAGTTGTCCGAATATGCTTCTCGAGCCGCTTCACTTGGCTCGGTGATTGAAGAAACAAAGTTGGTTAAGAAATTTCTTAACGGGTTGACTAAACGTTTTATTCATATGGTGGCTTCTATAGAACAGGTTGTAGATTTGAAGACCATCGGTTATGATGACGTTGTGGGTCGACTTAAGGCTTATGAAGAAAGGATCAAGGTTGAGGAGAGCCAAACCGAGCAGAATACTCTTTTATTTGCAAGTTCGGATGAGAAAGCTAAGGAAAAAGAGCATAGGTGTGAGCATTGTGGTTGTGGAAAATCGAACCGTGACGACTATGGGCGTGGCCGAGGTGGTGGTCGGTGGTCCGGGAGAGGTCGTGGAGATGGTCGAGTACAACGGGACAAGAGTCATGTGAAATGCTACAAGTGTAATGAGTTTGGGCATTACATATCGGAGTGTCCAAAGTGGGAGAAGAAGGAAGAACTCAACTTGATCGGGGTTGAAGATGATGAACCAACAATATTATGAATGAGTGGTAGGAATAAACGATTAAGGGGGTGAATGTTGGTTTAATCGTTTATTTTTAGTGGTTCACGGGTTCATAAGTTTGGATTGTTTTAGGATTATTTAGTTACATGCATGTAATAAGAATTAATAGCTTCAAGTTTGTACGTGGTGGCTACTAAACTTTGGAGATATTATGGGTTTTATTTTAGTTTTTAATTAATAAGTTACTAGGTAGAATTGGTAAAAGTGTCACTACTACAGAAATGGCCTTTCTTGACGCTTTTTGCGCGTCAAGAAAGGGCCCAGATGACGCGCAAAAAAGCGTCAAGGAAGGCAGGGTCAAGAATCCTCTTGACGCGCAAAATGCGCGTCATCTGCTTCTTGACGCGCGAACAATGACGCGCATTTTATGACGCGCAAAGCGTGTCATAAAAAGCGTGTCAATGAAGCTCCCGTCATAAATCTGCTTATGACACGCATTTTTGCGCGTCAAGGATTTAAAAATAAAAAATAAAAAAAATTTTTTTTTTCATTTAATCACTAATTTCTATATTAAATGACAATTAACCTAATAATACAAAATAAAAGTACACTTACAACAAAATAACACATTTCATATATATAGCAAAACAATTCATTGTATACAACTATTTGAATGTTTTCACAAACTATACATTCTAAATAACTAAGAAGTTTGGGAGTTCCTTTACTATATAATCATACATCTAGTTCTTCATCCTCTGTCAACAATTTGGTTCTCCCTTGCTCCCGTTTTAGTGCAGGTACACCTTGGATGTATGAGTATTACAGCCTTAGTAAACATATAAAGATAACGACTGAAGCAAATATTAGGCGCATTATTGAACTAAAGTGTCCAGAAAATCACAGCTGCAACCTAACAGCAAACTAAAAGAGTTGGATAGTTCAAATTCCAAACATACCTCCTAACTGCTTGGGTGAAACATCAAACTCCATCCACTAAGTCTTCCCTTTTGATGTTGGTAATTTTTCATTTTTAAACTTAGCAACAAGAAACAAAGAACAGTAGCAATATAATGAGGCTTGTGCTGCAAGCATAATGATGTATGAAGCCTGCACAAATATTGAATGGAAATCAATTTATGTAGTTAAGAATTCTGAAGACATAGTTTTGGACAACATACCAGTCCTTCGCAAAGTTCAATGCATATCAAACACAACTATCAACTGATGAGTTATAATGTCTATATATTTATCCCTTACTGTAACAATATTAAAATTTTCCAAACCCACATCCTCTAACAACATGAACATATTATAGCAATTAACAGCAGCCTAAAAGATTATAACAATTAACAGCAACCTAATCCTCTAAATGTCTAATACAAATCAGAAACAATATATATACAGCAACAATTAAAAACTAACCTGATCAATACAGTTCAACCACATATTAATATATTCCAGAATCAATTAAGTGGACTTATCATAGGTTATAAAACAGCCTACTTATGATTTTAATTCTCAAGTAGTGAATGATAAGGAAAAAAAGCTTATTGTGAATACAAAGAGCTGCAAAGAACCTGATTGAATTTGATCTTTTATATCACAAAAAATAATATCATCTAATCTTTTCTCCTTGTAGCATTAAAAACTGTTTTAAGAGACAGTTTTAATAACTGGATTTGATGGACATCACATTTATATAAAATAACAACACAAGGACTGTTATAGAAAACTGCACATTTATATTAAACTGTTTTAAGGGATTTTAAAAACTGGATTTGAGGGACCGCATATTTATAAGAAAGAGGAGCAGCAACCTTTAAAACATCAGCAGCCCTCTTTGTTTTTTGGGATTTCTATACCTATTTGTTGTTTATCTTCTACAACTAATCAAAGGTGGTGCTTGTATACCTCCACCAGCTAATCAACGGGAGTTTTTAAAACCTAAAAATGTTACAATGACAGTAAACAATATAATTATCACAGAAACAGAGGAAATAAAAGCTCAAGCCAATCAAAACAAATTCTCCTTTCTAAAGGTTACTGAGAAGACGACTTAGAACTAGTGAACTACCATATACCATCTGCTACAATACTTCCGGTTGTACTCAATAGCCTCATCAATCTGCAAAAATATGTATGGTAGAGGAAATAAACCATAACTCATGACTAAAAGCATAAAACTAGCTATTATAACTATACTGATTAACTGAAGCTAATTTTGCTTTAATACTACCTACTAACCTCTTTAAAATCTAACATTTTAACACCAGCAACTCCATGGACAAAAATCAATCCAACAGGTGTTGCACCTTTTAGCAGCTCCATGAACCACCTGTCTAGTAGTGTCTTCGAACTTATATCCATTTCTAGCATTATAACATAGATAAATATTATATAAATATGCTATATAACAAAATATGAAACTGTCAATCCTGTTTAAGGTCCCCAACCCCACCGATATTGATAAAGGATTGATATTAATAATGACCAAATAGTAACCGTGCCATTATAAAAGGGACATGGGATATCAAGAATGAATAAGGTAAACTAATATATGGTGTAAACATAAGTAAAGAACGAATCATAAGCCCCATTAAACTGACACTATGTATTTGTACAAATGGCAGAAAAAACAACAAACCTCAACAAAATGAAGCAACAGTCGGAATATGTGATATCTGCAAAATGAAAGAATACCAATCAGTATCAAAACAGTGGGTAGAAATGGAACTATGCAAAATACAGTACTTTAATTCCAGTTCTACACCCACTGCTGGAACCTGCTGACCGACATAAAGCAGTTGACTAAATGGACCAGGGCCCATTGCGTTTGGGTTCAATGGTACTATAAAACCTGGTGGCTGGAGGGCGGTCACAGGGTAGTCAAAACCCAGTCTCTGAATATGCATTGAGGCTGGCCCATCAAAACCATGAGGTGGGTTAGGTGTGGCTGTATGAGTGGTTTAATGGGGGGTTAGGTTTGACCATCACCTGGCAGATGCAATCAACACATACATCAGTTAGGTTCTGAAACTTCACTCGCAAATTTGCAATTTAGCATCCAAATTTGACTAAGAGATGCAACAACGATCAAACAATTCCTGATCTTAATTAAGTCAAAACAATATTATAAAACCTTAACTTGATCAAGCTCCCATATCTATCCTAATACATTCAGTTCCACATAACTCGTCCGAAGCTTGTTCTGTCCAATTCTCCCAACTCGTTTGGAGTTAGAGGCTAAAACTCTGTAGTTATACTTCATAAGGTATGATTAAAATAACCTCTTTAAGTTTTGGCTAAATCGATCTCTAAATATGATTTCTAAAAATGTGTTAAAATTAGGGTTCTTGAGCTTGTTTTGTCAAAATTGGGTGATCGGGTGGGAGTTAGGGTCTGAAATTTTGTAGGTAATCCTAAATTAATGTGTTTTAAGAAATCCCTAAGTTTATTTCACAAAAAGAAAAGATTTGGTGAAGGTTTTGTAAACGGGCCAAAATTAGGGTTTTCGTAACGTTACTCTGCCCAAATTGACTAATCAATGTTGAATTAAGCTTTGATATTTTAAAGGATATTATAAAATGTTATAATGGATAATACCCTAAGTTCGTTTGGATTAAAAATGAGTTTTGATAATAAAACGAGAAATTCATGAAATTAGGGTTTCTAAATATGATTATTAAATATAAAATAATCCGAAGGGTATGGGGGCTTGATTTTTTTTGGTATAATACCATGTTTACATATATAATAAGTATATATGAAATTAAATTGGATAAATAATCAAGTATTTAAAATACCGAGTTAATCGGATATTTAGAAGTTCGTGCGGACCAGAAGGATAAGCGCTTGTACACTCGGGTTTCTGGCAAAATCCCAACTGTGAACTGGCATACCTCACTGTGCGATCCCGGAGTGAGCGTTTACTTATAGGAATGCACGTCTTCGTATTATCGTTAAAAGATAACTGCCTAAAGGGCATTTTGGTCATTTGACCTTTAAAAAGGAATAAACTTAATAATTGAATATTATTAAGATAATAAGATATTAAAATGAACATACGAAGTGTTTATGTTATTAAAACCTTGCGTTAACATCATACAATACGCAATTAGGTTAAATTGGAAGACGTAAAGGAGGTTCTGACTAAATTAATTGGCTTAAGAGAATAAGGTGAGTTCTATGAGCCTACTTTTAAATGTTTTACTATTTTCGGGCTGATATACATGAAAAGTTATTAATTTTAAAGTATTTAGAATAACGTTTGCCTGTTTTGTGTTAATACACATACGTGAAATGTGATAATGCTTATGACTGTATTAAAGTTGTTATTACCTGATATGAACTCTTTTTAGGAAGGTTATAATGCACGGGTAATAAAGATATTAAACTTTTTCAAGTACAGTTTAAAAAGGGAAATTTAGTTTTCCGGATAAAGAAAATAACCCTTGTGGTTAGTTTTAAAATCTAAGCAAAAGATTGTCTATGTAAGAAGGAAGATTGTGGTTGTACAACTAAAAGCGGGGAATGACGGTTCCCCGGAGTAGCGACTGTTACTCTATGAATGATATTCGGGTGGCGACGGTTGTCCGAGGAGCTAACATGGTTCCAATAGACAATGCTTAGTAGAATGAATGATTTGGTATAACTTTGTTATGTCTTATACCTAGTAAATGTTGAATGAATGTTTTGGTATAACGTTGTTATGTTTTATACCTGATAAATGAGCCCGTTAGGCCTAAGCGTTGGAATAAACTTTCAAGAAAGAGGTAACGCTTTTAGAAAAACGTAGAATTCACTAGCGTAAGCTGATCCCTTAAAGTATGTATATCATATGATATTAAGGATCCGAGCTTAAAGGGAAAGGCTAAGGTTTGAGCAAGGTGAGGTGGGCAAGAGCTGTTCGTGTGAAGCTGTAAGGTTGCTGGCATAAGTAATGTAGATAGATGCATATCTAATAATTGTTATCTTTCGTAGTTATAGATAATCGTTGTAGTAGTTTTATCTTACTTGTACTTGGCTTATTAAATAAATAAAAAGTTTTTAATTTCCGTTGCTTTAGTTATCTCTGATGTACCTTTTGTCCATGAGTAAATCCGATGAGTGACCCCTTCTAGAGCCAAGTCTGGGAGTGGGCGTCACATCATGCATGTGTGTTCGTTTATGTTTGATTATGTTCGTTTATGTTCATTTACGTTAGTTTAATTTTAATAATATAAAATATTATTAATTTCATTAATAAAATACTTAAATTAAAATTGTTTGATGAGTCTTGATGGACATTTGAACCATCCATTTAGATGTTTTTCTTGGTTATTGATATCGTTGGAAACAAGATGTGTTTGTTTATGTTAGATAAAATATGTCTTCGTTTGTGTTCGTTTAAAATTATGCGCGTTTATGTTCATGAATCGCTCGTTTAGTCTTAAACGAACGAATATATCCGTTTCCTTAATTAACGAAAATGAAGAAGAAAACTTTGTTCGACTAATGTTCGTGTTCGTGTTCGCTTAATGTTCTTGTTTGCCAATGTATCAAAAATTCAAACCTGATCAAAACAATAATTGAAGAGGGGTAGCAATTAATTAGCACGATAGCTATTGAAATCTTTGTAGAGGAAAATTTAGATACGAAAGTTTCAAATAATAGTTCACAAACCTAATGAACTAATGATGAACAAATTGATTCCTTACCGCTAAAATTAATGACGATCGGGTCGATCAACAAAAATTGATTACAAACTACACAAATCAATGGCAAACCTGATGAGCAAAGTTAGTCACGATGAGGTCGATTTGATTTTGAGAGGAGATATCACGTTCGCTTGTTTCTCGGGGAGCGATGGTGGAGGATGAGAACGACGAAGAGATTAGGAGATGATTTGGGATAAATCTTATTTTAATTTATTTGATCAAAACTACGTAGTTTTGAGGAGTTTCGCGTATAACTTAGGTGCTTATTAACACCGTATTCACTTACCCCTATATATATATATATAATCTCGTATTAATATATATATATATATATATATATATATCATTATTAAAAGGCCAAATACTCATTTATCTTATAAAATTATTGACCTAATATAAATCACTAAGTTTTCTAATTGACATTTATTCGATGGACGTAATTGCCCTTACTAGACATAATTAGGGTTTCCCCTTGGGTGTATATATAGATATAATAGGTAGAGAGTTAAAGGTTAATGAACACCTCATATTTTCGTAACCCTCTCTGCTCTCTCTAATTTCATGGGTCTCCACACCTCCACCATCCTAGCCATACACCCTAAACGGAACTCGATCAGTGGTTGATAATATCTTATAACATGACTGTGGTTGCTACGCTATAAAGTAATTTATATTTTTTATCATGTTTATTATTTATACGATTTAAGATTTGTTTAACATTTTCATCTATTAATTTAATGGAGTATCACAAGGACCACTTTTGTAATTCATATAAAGATTGGAGTGCTTAATATTTAACGCAATCACTGTCTACAAAGCAAAAGTGACGTCGTATACTACGTAAGCTAAACACGGCAAGCCACCCTGACGTCATCATCATCGTCACCCGAACCCGACAAAACAATCTGTCAAATTACAAGAAAACCCCTTTTATCCTTTCGCTCCAACGAAAGAACCTTCCCCTTTTCCACCATCATAGCAGGTTCTTTGTAGCTTCTTTACTGCTTCTTCATCAGATGCTGATTTGATTTCGATTTTCCTGTTTCTTGAAGTTAATTTTGTCTTTCTTCCACGTGGGGTTTGCTTGTTGAATGATTATTTCTTCTGGGTAATTGATGCAATTAGAAAAAAAGATGATTAGATTTGGGACTTAGGGTTTTGGTAGTTGATTTGTTACTCTGGGTACAACTGATTGGAGGTTTTATTAGGGTTTGATTAAAGATTTTGTTTTGGAAGCAATCTCAAGATAAATTGATTTGGTGGCTGCAGGGGCTTTCTTCAGATCCAGCTGTTCATGGGTTTGAGTTTGACTTTGACGTTGACTTATTTTCATCTGCATGTATGAAGTTTGATTTGATCCATTATATATGATTTGCAACTGAATCATAGCAAATCTTTCTTGGATATATATAGATACATGTTTCATTGAGGATTAAGGTCTTGTTTTTTGGCTATGGAAGCTTCAGTTTTTCACCTTTTTTGGTGAAAAAAGTCAAACCCATAATCCTATTCATGTAATTTTGCCATTTCTCATTTCTTAAACCTGGTCCTAATCTATCATCATCATAAAAAAGCTTTCTTTCTGCTTTGAGTTGTTGATAGCTATGAAAGTTTATGATTTGACCTTTTTGTGAGAAAGTTTATGATTTGACCTTTTTGTGAGAAAGTTTATGATTTGAACTTTAAAGTCAAACCCATTTGAATCCATGGCAAACTCATCTGAACCATCATCATCCATAAGCTTCACCTCATCTTCACACATATCCAATGGCTCAAACAACTACACCATACCCTCGTCATCAATCCCCGAGCCACCAAGGAATATTGAAATTATTGGGTTGAATAAACTCAGCACACACCTAGAGAAGCTCCTAGCCGATCCTGGTACCGAATCTGATTGCAATTATAGTGATGCTGAAATTGTTGTTGAGGGTATTTCTGTAGGCGTTCATCGGTGTATTCTAGCCACTAGAAGTAAGTTTTTTAGTGATCTTTTTAAGGTAAATAAAGGTTGTGTAGAAAAGGATGGTAAGCCTCAGTATATTATGAGTGATTTGTTGCCGTATGGGAGTGTTGGGTATGATGCTTTTCTTATATTTTTAGGCTACGTTTATACGGGGAAACTGAAATCATCTCCTCCGGAGGTTTCAACTTGTGTTGATGATGGGTGCCCTCATGATGCTTGTCGGCCGGCCATTAACTTTGCTGTTGAGTTGACTTATGCATCTTCGGTCTTTCAAGTTCCTGAATTGGTTTCACTTTTTCAGGTATGTTTGTTCATTTGTATGCTCTTTATATGATAGTTTGGAATTACTAGTATGAACTGATTTAGACAATTTAACTCCTTGAATCCTGGCCATGCTGACTGATGTTTGTATAAGATTGATTTCTTTTGAAGACTTGAAGTTATTGTTTTTTGATTTTGGGAGGGGGTCGGGGAGGTTTAATTGGGTTGACCCGTTAATATATTAGTTATAGTCACAATTGGTGACTTTTAACCCATTTGGCTCAATTTTTAAAATTATACAACGGCTGACTTCTTAGTTTACCTGTATTTTTACGCAATCCAGTTTTTAATAGTAACACAGTTCAGGAGCTTGTAAGCACTTAGTTATACAATTGGTGACCTTAAGAGATTTTACTTATTTGTGACTAATTTTTTTTTTTTTTGTTGCAAAGTTGACCCGTTATAAAGTTCAGCATGCTAACCATGATGTTTTGAGTGCACCTTTAATACACTCCTTGAACCGCTAGTCTACAAGCCCCTTTGTTATTGTATCTATTGTGTCACATTTTCTTTAAAGATTTTTCTTTCACATTTATAATATTTTATACATAGCTATTGAATTATCTTATGAACCTAAATGTCTTCTACCAGTTATTAGTATAAAGCAGTTTGTTTGACATGCGATGGCAAAGTCAAAGTCAAAGTAGACAACAAAGCTGGAAATGGGGCCAATACTTTTATGCAAACATATATTGGGGGTTCGGTTTTAGAGTTATTATTATTATTTTTTTTATATAACGGCGATTCTGAACTAATCAACTAAATATGGGTCAGTTTGGGTCTAATTGTTTCTCAAACGGGTCAAAGTGTTTAAGTAAGTTCAAAGGGTCAAAAGTTGGCCAAGTGTATTCGAATGCTTACAAACACTTTTCGTGTAAATGAATTATTCATGAAGTTCAAAAGAATACACAAAAAGTGTCCGTTTGTCAACCCGACCCGCTCATTTTGCCCATCATGCCACCTTAAATTTCTGAACAACCCTTTGTCTGTCTTGAATCCAAGATTTGATTAATCTAGAATCAAAGGAGCAACTCAGTTGACAATTATGATGTAACAATTATTATATGTTCTATTATTGCAGCGCCGTCTTCTCAACTTTGTGGACAAGGCTCTCGTTGAAGACATAATCCCGATTCTTGTTGTGGCCTTTCACTGCCAATTGCAAAACGTCTTATTTCGGTGTGTTGACCGAGTGGCACGGTCAAACCTCGATCCTATTTCCATTGAAAAAGAACTTCCATTTGAAGTTGCCGAAAACATTAAATCCCTTCATAACATCTCCCAAGATGACGACGAACATACAGTCGAATCCGAGACCGCATTACACGAGAAGAGAATCAAAAGCATACACAAAGCATTAGACTGTGATGATGTCGAGCTCGTGAAAATGATTTTGGACGAATCCAAAATCACATTAGATGAAGCTTGTGCTCTTCATTATGTTGTCATGTATTGTAACCAAGAGGTTGCTAAGGAAATTCTTAATCTAAACCGTGCGGATATTAATCTTCGAAACTCTCGAGGGTACACCGTGCTTCATGTTGCCGCCATGCGTAAAGAACCGTCGATCATTGTGTCGATTTTAAACAAAGGCGCGCGTGCCTCTGATACCACTATCGATGGGCAAAGTGCTGTCAGCATTTGCAGAAGAAGAACCAGGCCTAAGGATTATTATGTGAAAACCGAGCACGGGCAAGAAACAAATAAAGATCGTATTTGTATCGATGTTTTGGAGCGGGAAATTAAGAGGAGTCCAATGATAGTGGACGTTTCGGTGCATTCTTCGGCAGTGACCGATGATTTACATATGAAGTTACTCTACTTAGAAAACCGAGGTGAATTTCTTTCCTATTAATCAGTTTATATTTTTTTAAAAAAAATATCCTTTTGGAGCTTACATGTCAACTGGTATATTTTATGTGTTTTGCAGTGGCATTTGCGCGAGTATTATTTCCATCCGAAGCGAAACTAGCAATGGAAATTGCGCATGCCCAAACGACCTCGGAGTTTCCAGGTCTATTGGCTTCGAAAGGGTCAAATGGTAATTTAAGGGAGATGGATTTGAATGAGACGCCATTGGTGCAGAACAAAAGATTGCATTCAAGAATGGAAGCCCTTTCCAGGACAGGTATACCAAATTTTTTACTTGCTATTTACAAGAGGTGGCAAAATGGACGGGTTTGGGTCAAAATAGGTGATTTTTATGTAGGTTGAAGTTAATGGGCCGGGTTTGAAATGAAACACTTTGTATCCTGTATTTTAAACTTATTTTTTTCTTTTGTAAAAAGATTAGTCTCATTTATGACTAGTTACAGAAATGCCCTTGGCTTACTTTCGACCCATTAGACCTGGTTTGTTTTTTTAGCTACAAATTGGTTGCAATTAATGGGTCAGGTTTGATCTGAAACCCTTTGTGTCTAATACTTTAGACTCACTTTAAAAAAATGGTACATTTTATTTCTGATTAATTACAGAAATGCCATTGGGTTGGCTTTCGACCTGTTGGACCTTCTTTGATTTTTTGTAGCTAGTTTTTTGCATTTTGATTGAAATTAATGTGCCGGGTTTGAACTGTAACACTTTGTATCTAGTGTTTTAAAAACCTTTTTTTTTTTGTAAAAATATGTCATTTATGATTAATTATAGAAATGCCCTTAGGTTGATGTTTGAGTCACTGGACCTGTTTTCTTTGTACCTAATTTATAAAATCCGTTGAAATTAATGGGTCGGGTTTGCACTGAAACACTTTGTAGTTAAGATTTTCAACATTTTGCAAAAGGGTAAGTGTCAATTATGATCACCTACAGAAATGCCCTTAGGTTGACTTTTGACCCGTTGGACCTATTTTCTTTGTAGCTAATCTTTTATTACACCTGATACATGCACACGGGTTCTAAAATCTTTGCCAAATTGTTGAAAATGCGGAAATTACAAGTAGGAAACCGCATCTATGACAAGAAGTGTTTTTTTTTTCTTTTTATGTGGATGCAGTGGAAACAGGTCGGCGATATTTCCCTCATTGTTCAGAAGTTCTGGATAGGTTCATGGAGGACGATTTACAGGATCTTTTTATCCTGGAGAATGGTACACAAGAAGAACAAGAACTCAAAAGAACACGATTTGTGGAGCTTAAAGAAGACGTTCAAAGAGCGTTCACCAAGGACAAGGCCGAGCTTCATCGTGGCTTGTCTTCATCAATGTATTCCCCCACGATGAGGAGCGCGTCAAAGAATAAATCCCGCAAACATGCGTGAATCCCACGTGTATCATTCAGTTGATTCTTAACACTCTTGTGTGCCTAATATTAGAGGTAAAATATATGTATGAAGGGAAGGAATCAGGGTGTATGTTTAAGGTTTAGGGTTTATGTTTTTTTTTTTTTTACAATCACACTTGTAATATAGTATGTTTATGTTTGTGTTTTAATTGTGGAGTTTTTGATGCACCATGTATTAGTATATTACTGGTAACAACATTTGTGCATTTCATGTTTGTTTTTTTAGTGTAATTTTGAAGGCCATTTTAGAATGATATATTGTTTGAATAGAAGTACAGGTGATATTTCTGGTAACAACATTTGTGCATTTAATGTTTGTTTTTGTTGGTAACTTAATAATTTTGAAGCCCATTTTAGAATGATATATTGTTTGAATAGGAGTACAGGTGATTAATCATGCCTTAAAAATAATGATTTTAAATTGATAAATAAATAAATAAATAAAGTGTTGTAATTAGTTAGAGATTTGGGTTGTGCTCAACATACTTTGTGTGTATTATCTCCAACTTCACCAAAATGAGTATGTTAAAGTAGAGGTGCAAAAGTGGAATCGATTTCTGGTCTCGAATCGGTTTTGAATTGGTTTTCGAATCAATCCAAATCGATTCCGACCGAATCGGTTTTCGAATCGATACGTATCGAATCGATTCCCACCGATTCCTGGTTCACAGCTCCAAATCGATTCCCAAATCGATTCCAACCGAATCGATTTCAAATTGGTCACTCTCGAATCGATTCGGTTTCCTTCACATACATTTAGAGCCGTTGTATTAGCCGTTGCATTAGCCGTTGCAAATGGCTATATAGCCGTTAGAACGACGTTATGCCTTCATTTTTCACCATTTTGACCCTATAACTTTGTATATATATCCACATTTTCAATTACAAACATTACCCCACATCTCTAACTCTCAAAAACCCTAAAACACACAAAATTTATCACAACAAATCACAAATGGAATGAGGTTCTAGTCACAATAGCAATGCTAACTTTGGTGGTAGTAATGATGATGATTTCTCCGTTGTGAAGATCCTACCAACAAAAAGAGACCCGACTTTGTTCGGTGTACATTATGATTTGGTTGAATTGAAGAACGGTCTCACAAAGGTTTGGTGTAGGTATTGTGCAACGTTTTTCCGGGGAGATGCCAACGTGGTGCTACGAAACCACCTCTACTTATATTGCAAAACGAAGAAGAGTAAACCGAGTTCAGATCAAACTCAACTTGGACCCAATGGAGGCATATGGAATTTCGATTCGGAGATGGTTCGGGAACAAATGGCAAACTTTGTGATTCAAGAAGGCTTACCATTTGATCAATTTGACAACCCTCGCTTGACACGCTTGATTCAACAAACGCTTCAACCACATTATCATCATGTAAGTCGTACAACTCTTAGAAATGATTGTGTAAATAGATGGAAGCAATCAAAAAAACAATTAGTTTTGGGTTTTAAAAAAATTAGAAACCGGAGTTAACTTAACAACCGATGTTTGGTCGGCTCCGCATGGTTTACCCGATTCGTACCTTTGCGTTACCGCACATTGGGTTAATCCCGATACGTGACAAATGATGAAACGAACCATAGCTTTTGAAAAGTTTGACTGTCCGCGTGACGGTGACAACTTGTTTTACATTTTGGATAGTGTTATTTAATATTCTAAACTTGAAGGAATAGTATTTTCAATCTCTTTTGATAACGTTTCGAACAACACAAGTGCAGTACAAAAACTAAAACTAAAATATTCACCGATTTGTCACAGTGTCTTTTTCCATACTCGTTGTGTCGCACATATCATTAACTTGGTTGTGCAAGACGGGTTAAACGTTGAAGATACTAAAAAGATAAAAGATGATTTTAGACAAATCCTAAAAGATGTTTTTCATAGTGGAAAGAAAAGGTATACCGAATATCGTCGTTTTTGTCGCGATACGGGTTCGCTCTATTTGGGACCCAATTGGGATGTTCCAACTAGGTGAAACTCGACATGAAAAATGTTGGATTGTGTGGTTAGGCAAAAACCTTCTTTAGAAATGTTTCATGACCAACTTGCTCAAAACGGTCTCGTTGAAACATTTCCTACTTCGGGTTGGGAAACTATTAAAAAATTAACCGATTTGCTTGAAACTTTTAAAACCGTCACTACATATTTGTCGGGAGTTTATTATCCCACAAGTAACTTGGTACTTCACCAATTGTTTTCTATGTGTGGTAAACTAAATGAGTTTGAGTTTGAAGGTGAGGATTTTGAAAATATGCTTGGTCCTATGAAAGACAAGTTTAAAATATTTTGAGGATTTGCCGGCTTGCTTCACTTGTTCTCTTGCTTTGAATCCTTTTTTCAATCCGTCTGGTGTTGAACTTGTAATTAACGATATCACAAATGCTTTGAACCTATATGAAAATGATCATAATTTTGCCCAAATGACAAAAGAACATTTTAATTCACATTTTCAAAACTTGTATGAAGTTTATTATCAAAAGTATGGAAATATAAGCAACATACATGAGGCAATGAG
This sequence comes from Deinandra increscens subsp. villosa, assembly GCA_039602395.1. Classification (NCBI taxonomy): domain Eukaryota; kingdom Viridiplantae; phylum Streptophyta; class Magnoliopsida; order Asterales; family Asteraceae; genus Deinandra; species Deinandra increscens. The sequence goes on from JBCNJP010000015.1 coordinate 21,441,060, forward strand.
TTCGGCATTGGCTAATACTTCAAAAACAAGCAAAAGCCAAAATCTTTTGAACACGTTAAGAAACATGAGTAGTAAACGGGCCAAAAGTAGCACCCCGAGTAGTGAATTTGGGAGATACAAAAGGACCGATTTTCTTCAACTTCTAAACACCGATGAGTTTGATAACTTTGATATTTTGGCTTGGTGGAAAGAGCATCAAACACAATTTCCCGTTCTTTCCGCCATGTCCCGAGACCTACTAAGTGTCCAAGCTTCCACAATAGCTTCGGAATCCGCTTTTTCTCTTAGTGGCAGGGTTTTATCTATCCGGAGCACGAGGCTCACTTCCGAGTCGCTAGAGGTTTGCGTTTGCTTGAAGGATCACCTAGACGCAATGGAACGTGTACAAAACGTTTCTAATCTTGAAGGTGAAATTGAAGTGGAGACGGCCGTACACGAAGACGAGGTAGCAATGGGGGGATTCGATTCCACTTTCCGATGAAGAAGAACAAGCGGACTTACAACAATCAAAAGATCGAACTACGACAACGGCGGCAATGGAATAAACTCACCATAAACGTTTAGTCGAGTTATCAACTTATCAATATCATAGTTTGTATCTTCCTTTCAAAAACATCTATCTTTGTATCGATTTAAGTTTGAACAAGTTAGCATTGTAATGTTTAATCTTTGAATTCAATAAAAATGTGTTCTTTTTTAGTTTTTATGAAGTTTTAAAAAAATGCGAACGAATTGGTTGGAATCGATTCTGGCTAGAAATCGATTTCAATTCGGAATCAAATCGATTCCTACCAATTCGGGATTTTAACATCAAAATCGATTCTTGAATCGAATCGATTCGGTCAAGAATCGATTTTGACCAGGATTGATTTGTTCAGGACGATTTCCGAACCGAATCGATTCGTATCTAGAATTGATTTTTGCACCTCTATGTTAAAGTATTGATACAAATGAGTTACCTTAAAGTCTTATCGAATCATATATTTGAAATCTCATAATTCGTATTTAGAATTGATTTTTGCACCTCTATGTATCATTTGAGAATAATAACAATAATAAATATTAAGTAATAAAAATAAATGTAATTTGAGAAAAAACGATCATGTGTTTAATATTAAACGATTTATTGATTATTTATTAAATTTGTTAGGCTAAACTTGTAATTATTTAATAGTTAGGGGTTGATAAGTAAAGTTATATTAGGTATAATTATTTTCAGCGCTTTAAAAGCCGGATTGACCTGCCGATTCGTCCCGTCGAAGTGGTGACCGGATGCTAAAGCAGTTTGGGGTGTCCGATTTAGTTTATCTCTGATCTGATTTTTGACCTGACGGTTCTTATATGGTTCAACCGGTCCAAACCTGAAACGACGCGCTAATTGAACCAGTTTTTAAAAATTACCCAAAAAGAAATTAGGTTTTTAAAAGTTTAGTTTATTCCTTTATGTGTTTGACTTTTACCGCGACTAAAAGAAAGTGTCTAGACATGTCAACAAACCGAACAAACACAAACACGAACATGTTTATATGCGTTTATTTAATTTTTAAGCGAACACGAACACGAACATTAGTCGAATAAAATTTTCTTGTTCATGTTCGTTAATTAAGAAAATGGATATGTTCGTGTTCTTTCGTTTAGGACTAAACGAGTGATTCATGAACACAAACACACATAATTTTAAACGAAGACACATTTTATCGAACATAAACAAGCACATCTTGTTTTCAACGGTATCAATAACCAAGAAAAACACTAAATGGATGGTTCAAATGTTCATAATTCATTCTAAAATCCATCAAGACTCATCAAACAATTTTAATTTAAGTATTTTATTAATATAATTTATTTTTATTTTATATTATTAAAATTAAACTAACGTAAATAAACATAAACGAACATAATCAAACATAAACGAACACACATGCATGAACACAAACGAACGTTCATGAACATAAATGAACGGACGAGAAATTTGTTCATGTTCGTTCATTTAATTAAATGAATAAAAAATTATGTTCGTGTTCGTTCATTTAGTAAATAACATACATAAACGAACTTCCCGCCAAGCGGTTCATGAACTTCGTCGACACCATAACTTCAATAAATTTTAGCAAAATCGAATTGCGGATTACAGATTTGAAAATTCCACTTTCGAAAGAGCCGTAACTTTGCTCTGATACCAGTTATTACAAAATTAAGAACTAATCGAATGATTACACAAGAAATTACAAGAAGAATTGAAATCTGATCGAATGATGTCACACCCCCAAATTAGCCGCTAACAGAGTTTATACCGTTAAGGGGTGCGAGCAAACCAGGACCACAACCATTAGTTACAAATACTAAACGAATCAGAGTAAAGTCCAAACATTCATCATAAAACAGTTTAGAAGTTTTTGCAGCGGAAAGAAAACATGAGTATCTTAGCACTAACCACGTGCTTTAATTACAAAACATAAATTGTTGTTTGATTCCCAATTTAAGTTCAAAATAAAATAAGTATCTTCGGGTGCCATGCCAACCTCCAGTGGATACTCCTCAGCGATCTGCAAAAGTGAAAACCACACAAGTGTCAACCTAACGGTTGGTGAGTTCACAATGGGCATGTCATGCAGCGGCCCGGTCTCATAAGCGTATGTATCAACATATAAATAAGTAATAGTTTTGCAAAACAATTGCCAAGTGTTCAGTTATCGAATATGCACTAGTTAAGTAAAGATTAAAGCGGTCAACCGATATCGCGGGTAGCTAATCCGGTTTCCATGCACTAAGGAAGTTCGTACCAAAGCTGACGTAACAGAGTTCGGCATTTGCCGATGGTTTGTGCCTCCAGTTGTGTTCCTCATGGGACCCACAACTAAAATAGGCTGATATTGAACTCCGTTCGGCCTCCAACCGGTTGGCTACACATTTGTGTACCGCGGAGCAGGGTTTGTCAAACCCTCAGTAGATCTACCCAACATCCCCTCGCTTCGCAAATTAATGGTACTAAATTGTTGAGGACTTTTAAGTTTTAAGGCATCCTTAGAAATCATGCGATATCATTTGGTTTAGACTTTAACCTACACTAGTCATATTAAAACCGTTTATTCTGGATTTCATTTGAAATCCTAAAAAGAGTTTAAGTGTCAAAATGGTTGTTCCGGATTTCATTTGAAATCCCAAATGAGTTTAAGTATTAAATAGTTGGTTGCGGATTTCATTTGAAACCCCAGGGATGGACAGTTGCAAGTGTTCCCATAAAACACTCCAACTTCCATGACAGATATTCCATTTGGCAATACCTCAAAGTGTCAGCGTTGTTTTTCGTTAAGTAAATTCGTTGTGACCCAAACGGGCTCACAATTAAAGGGTTAGTGAAACTCACCTTAGGTTGCACAGCTTACACTTCAATTAATCCAAGGTATGTTTGCTAACGAAGACCTAATTATCACATTGAGGTCTTAGGTGTTAGGATGTGTCTAAGCTTTAACTACGTCACTATGGCCCATAACATAGCACGTTGAGACTACGACTCGACATACCGACACACGACACCGATGGTTGATCATAAACGAGGGTTCACATAACTCAGAAATCAAAGCATGTTTCATTATTGCATAATCATGTAAGTCATGGCATATCATTCAAATAAGTTGCACAAGTTTGGGTTTTGGTCTAGGCTTAGTTTCGCTAACAGTTTCGCTACAGTTTCGCTATGCAGTTTCGCTGCACAGTTTCGCTGTGTGTACGGGCAGCACTTTCGCTAGGTAATACCCGATGACACAGTTTCGCTAGCTAGTTTCGCTCAAAACTGATGGCACAGTTTCGCTAGCATAGTTTCGCCCGAAACTGGTTTGAACTTTCGTTTAGGGACAAGGTCTATGGTTATTTCGCTCGGTAGTTTCGTTCAAGCAATACACAGGCGACACTATAGTTTCGCTACATAGTGTCGCTGGATGAATATTCAAAGGGTCTGCGAAACTACAGTTTCGCCTAAAGAAGGCCCAGTTTCGCTAGTTGCTAAAAACCCATAAATTTGACTGAAAATCTTTCTAACAGCTTCCATACTTCATATAATTCATTATCCAGCATGTATAAACATTTACCAACATTAAACAGTAAGATTTAACACCTTAAACATGGATTTTCATCATCAAGTCATCAAGAACACATTTTAAGCATAAAATGACCTAACTAGCATAAATCTTCATTATGGAATGATTTTACACGTAAAGTTGCAGGCTTTATAACAGATCTAACATCCCTAAGCATCATACTAGAAGATCAGGCCATTACATGGAGGTTTAGGCATGCTTTGTAAGAAAACACATAGAATATGCATGAAAATGGTTTTGGAGACTCACGGTTTGATCTAGGATCCGAATGGGTGATGTCTCGAGGCTGAGATCACGTCGGCTCGTGGTGTTTCTCGGCTGACCAGATTTCACAGGAGAAGAGATGGAGAGTGTGTGTGTGTTTTGTGTGGTTTATGCAAATGGGGAGTAATTAGGGTTTTATGGTCTTTATATCAGGAGCTAGTTTCGCTGGCCAAGCGAAACTGGCTCTGAACACATGTAAATCAAACAGTTTAGCCGGCTACCGAGCGAATCTACAGTTTCGCCCGGTAGTTTCGCTGGAAACCAAAAGTGGCCAATTTATCACAAAATCAAGGATTCACAATTCGTCATGCTATTGATAGTACTAAATCATGCGTTTAAATCACATTGCACATAATGACGGTAAACACATAAACACATAACACAAGTGGTCGGGTTCGGTGATCAACCAAAGGTCGTGGACGTATTCGGCCTAGTTAAGCATTAGTTACTAAGTTAACACTTATAACGTAACTAACAGAAATTGTCTAACGGAAGTTAACCTTGGAATTCTCGGATGTCACAAATGAAATTGAACTAACTAAAATGATACTACACTCAGTGGCGTACCACCCTTTAGGGATGGGTTTCGCCCGCACCCCATGAATTTTTTTTTATAGTGAGATATGTATGATTCAATCCCGACCGACCCCCAAAAAATTTTAAGACCGACCCCATGAAATTTTGATGAGACCTTCACAAAGTAAAATTAATTTAAAACTTTAAAGTTTACACAAATATACTGAGTAAGTATTCAAATAATTAAGTAGGTTACTTTATTAATTCTTAAATGTTATAAACAAAACGCAACTGCCCAAATATTCAATAACTATGATGATATTTTATGTCCATATCTATATTTTTAGCCCAACTATTAAATTTAATAAACAAAACCCACTTACTCAAATACCAAATAACTATTAAATATTATACTAGTGTTCAGGCCCGTGCGATGCACGGCCGGGGGAGAACTTTGCCCGACCCTAACATGCTTAGTATGTTTGCATACGTGAAATGATTTTGATCACACCAGTGCTTGGTAAAAAATGTAACAGTGTAAGTAAAGAAGGTATCTAACTATTTTTTGGCATTAGCAATAGTCATATGTTCAGTGTATCTGCTAAGATAATATACACCATCCATATATAATTAGGAAAATAGTTGTAGGTCAGAAGTAAGATAGAAAGAGATAGGTTTGTCAAAGTTTATCAGTTTCATGAAAACAAACCAACATATAGTAACAGACATGAAACAGGGCAGTTCCATCCGGCCGGGCACGTTCCTCATTAAGTTGGAAGCGTAGCAACTTGTGTCGAGGAAGGCCCGTTGTCTGGAAGAATGCTGCCCAGTCTGTTTTCATCCTTAATCGATGGTAGAAGATTATGCTAAGTGTATGAGGAATTATGCAATAAATAAAACCTTATAAAGCATCTAAATCTAAGCTGGTCTAAATTATTTATAAACTAAAAAGAAAATTTATACAATATCACGTGTTTAACATTCAAAAGTTCCATGTTACAGATTCTAATGCTTATAACATCCTATGTCAAAACATGATTGCAGGATGATTCATATATCCTATTATTACTATGTCAAAGCTTGAAAAATATAAGTGTGTTAACTGTATCAAGTGGATTGACTAATATAATAAATAGAATAACTAAAGTAGGTGTCGTGACCTCTCCGTTCATAAAAACCATTTCGATGCCAAACATAACAAAACTTAAAATGAGCAGTATCATCCGGGTAGGCAGGTCTTCATGAAACTCGAAGCATCAAACCTTGTGTCGAGGAAGCCTCGTCTTCTCTAAGAATGAGCACCAGTCCCCTTTCATTCTTAGGCGAGGGTGAGCGTCTTCTTGACCGGTCCAAATAATCTGGACCCAAAATTGAACTAATCCAAAGTGTAGAACCGCCTTAACCACTATTACCTTATGAATCACTTAATCACTATTACCTTACAAATCAGTACCCAGACCAATAAATATTTAAAGCATGTATGTGCACTAATAGTTGTTTGGCATTATCAATAGTCTTATATTCATTATATTTGCTAAAGACAACACACACCATGCATATATAATTTAAAAAGTAGTTGTAGTTCAACGGTTTAAATAAATAAATAAATAATTATAAATAATTTACTAAAAATAATTTATTAAATAAAACATTTAAAAAAATAAAAATGTAAAAAAAATAAAAAAGGAAAAAATTAAATAAATAATATAAAATTATAAAACCCCGTGCTATGCACGGGCAGGGGTAATTGTGCGATGTATGGGCAGGGCAAAATGTAAGGCAATGTTGAAAATTTTTGAAAGGCACAACAAAACAAAGACATACACCAACATGAAAACATGTATGCAAAGTTAAAGTGTATAAAATGCCCCAAGCCTGAGATTATGCAAGACCATAAGTACAATGTCTAAAAGAAGTAAACCTACCATTGCTAATTAACATGTCACCACTTGTTACCAACAACAAATGATCAAAAAGTTAGCTAGATTGACTAATATAATAAATAGAATAACTAAAGTAGGTGTCGTGACCTCTCCGTTCATAAAAACCATTTCGATGCCAAACATAACAAAACTTAAAATGAGCAGTATCATCCGGGTAGGCAGGTCTTCATGAAACTCGAAGCATCAAACCTTGTGTCGAGGAAGCCTCGTCTTCTCTAAGAATGAGCACCAGTCCCCTTTCATTCTTAGGCGAGGGTGAGCGTCTTCTTGACCGGTCCAAATAATCTGGACCCAAAATTGAACTAATCCAAAGTGTAGAACCGCCTTAACCACTATTACCTTATGAATCACTTAATCACTATTACCTTACAAATCAGTACCCAGACCAATAAATATTTAAAGCATGTATGTGCACTAATAGTTGTTTGGCATTATCAATAGTCTTATATTCATTATATTTGCTAAAGACAACACACACCATGCATATATAATTTAAAAAGTAGTTGTAGTTCAACGGTTTAAATAAATAAATAAATAATTATAAATAATTAACTAAAAATAATTTATTAAATAAAACATTTAAAAAAATAAAAATGTAAAAAAAATAAAAAATGAAAAAAATTAAATAAATAATATAAAATTATAAAACCCCGTGCTATGCACGGGCAGGGGTAATTGTGCGATGTATGGGCAGGGCAAATGTAAAGTAATGTTAAAAAATTTTTGAATGGCACAACAAAACAAAGACATACACCAACATGAAAACATGTATGCAAAGTTAAAGTGTACAAAATGCCCCAAGTCTGAGATTATGCAAGACCATAAGTACAATGTCTAAAAGAAGTAAACCTACCATTGCTAATTAACATGTCACCACTTGTTACCAACAACAAATGATCTAAAAGTTAGATTGTTCAAGGACGGGGCAATGGTAGCAAATTTAAACATATTTTCCCGTTTTGTTTTATGCTCTTCAAGAATTTAGGGGGTTTCTGCTCTTCAAGAACTATCTCTCTATGTGCAAGTGTACTTTATGAATTTGTTGAAACTTCAAAATCAGGGTTTGATATTCTTATTATTATTAAATTATGATTTATTAGTTAGTTTTAATTTTTTAATCATGTATAATTATGTTTTATTAGTTAGGTTTAATTATATTTAATTTTAATAATATTTAACTTTGTTGTTTAACTTTTATGTAGATTTATTTAAGTTTATATTCATTTGAATCCCCCAATTATTAATTAAGTGTAATTATATTTATGTATAATTAACTAAATGTAATTATATTCATATTTAACTTTTAGTTACGTTTTATATAATTTATGTTTAATATTTATTTTACTTAAGTGTAAATCTTTAATTACGTCTGATATAATTTATGTTTAATATTTATTTTACTTAAATTTTATAATTTAAAAAAGAAAGAAAAAAAAAGTGGGTTAATTATATTTGAGGGTTTAAAACAAAAAGGAAAAACAAAATAGTGGGACTCATCTTTTCTAACCCTTCATCGCCTTTAATCAAGGGCTTAGAGCCAAGGGCGGCTGCCAGTGACCTCCCCCATCACAATCCTTTCGGAGGGCGGAGCCACGTCGGCGAAAGGCGACACCAAAGATGCCCCGTTGTGGGTGGTCTAAGTCCCTAAGATCCTAACCTAAATTGCAACTCAGTGATTCACGATTCTCAATTTTCTCTCTCGACTTCGGCCTGTCATCGTCATCAATTCTCGTCATTGTCCTCTATATATGTTTGTGACACTATCTATATCATTAATAGGAATTTACATAAATTATGATTAAATTTAGTCATTACTTTGTCTATTACTTTTCTTTAGTTCTTCTAATTGTATTTGAGATTTTCCTTTTTTTTTTCCCACATGAACATCTTCAGCAACCTAGAGTGCAGTCCCGTGCGATGCACGACCGGGGGGAATTTAAACCGATCCTAACATGTTCAGTATGGTTGTATATGTGACATGTTGTGCGCACACCAGTTCTTGGCAAAAAGTCTAAGAGTTTAAGTAAAAGCGGTCTCTAACAATTGTTTGGCATTAGCAATAGTCCTATATTCATTGTATTTGCTAAAGACAACGCACACTATGCATATATAATTACAAAAATAAAAGTTGTAGTTCAACTGTGTAGAAGTAGCATAGAAATAGTTTAGGTTTGTCAGAGTAGACCGGTTTCATGAAAGCTGTGACAACCCTAAAACTTTTTGCTTTCTTTCCCCAGCGACGACAGCAACGACGACAGCTGATGCTGCGAACGCAACGACGCAAGAATAATTTTCGGGACGAAAATTCCAATTTCAGGGGAATGATGTGACACCCGAGAATTTCAAGGTTAACTTCCGTTAGACAAACCCGTTAGTTACGTTATAAGTGTTAACTTAGTAACTAATGCATAACTAGGCCGAATACGTCCACGACCTTTGGTTGATCACCGAACCTGTCCATATGTGTTGTATGCTCATCATTGATTGTCCTTATGTGCAATGTGATTTAAATACATGACTTATTATTGTGTATAGCATGATTTACTGTAAATACTTGATTATGTGAAAATTGCCTAAATTTGGTAGTCAGCGAAACTACCGAGCGAAACTACAGATTCGCCCGGTAGCAGGCTAGACTGACCAATGTACCCGAGATCAGAGCCAGTTTCGCCAGCCAGCGAAACTGCCAGCGAAACTAGCCTCTGATATAAATAAACATAATGAACCCTAGTAGCCTCATTTGCTCAACCACACAACAAACACACACACACTCTCTGAGATTTCTGAACCAGCCGAGAATACCACCAAGAGACCAAGATCTCAGCCTCTAGACCATCATCTCTTCTCCTCTATCGATTCTAGGATCAACCGTGAGTCCCAAAAACTATGTTTTATGTGTTTTCTACATGTATTCTTCTTAAAGCATGCTCAAACCTCCATGATATTGCTTGATCTTCTGTATGTATGCTTTAGGATGCTAGATCTGTAATAAAGTTGATAACTTTGCGTATGAAATCCAACCATGATAGAGATTTATGCCATTTTAGTCATTTTAGGGTTTTATATGTGTTCTTGGTGATTTGATGACAAAATGCATGTTAAACGTGTTAAAGTTGCTTGATTTATGTTAGTAAATGCCCATAGATGCTAGATAATGAATTGCATGTATGATCAGAAGCTGTTAGGTTGATTTTTAGGCAAATCCGTATGTTTTTCGCGACCAGCGAAACTGTTGTTCTCTGGGCGAAACTAAGTAGCGAAATTGTGTGTCCTTCCAGCGACACTGACCAGCGAAACTATAGTGTCGCCGGGAACCTGACCAGACCAGCTCGAGCGAAACTATCGAGCGAAATACCTGAACGAAAGTTCAAACCAGTTTCCCTGCGAAACTAGGCTAGCGAAACTGCGTCAGCAGTTTCGGGCGAAACTAGCCTAGCGAAACTGTGTTACCGGGCATTGCCTAGCGAAAGTGCTGCCCGTGCACCTAGCGAAACTGCCTAGCGAAACTATGCTAGCGAAACTAAGACCTGACCTAATAACCAAACTTGTGAAATTTGCTTAAGTGTTATGCCATGACTTACCTGATAATACCATGATGAAACATGCTTGATATCTGATTTATATGAACCCTTGTTTATGATCAACCATTGGTGTCGTGTGTCGGTATGTCGGGTCATAGTTGCGACGTGCTATGTTATGGGCCATAGTGACGTTAAGTAAAGATTAGACACGAAACTAATACTTAAGACCTAAACGTGTTCTAGGTCCTCGATAAGCAACAATACTTGGATTCTAGAAGTGTAGCAGTGCAACCAAAGGTGAGTGTCACTAACCCGCTTACCGTGAGTCCGATGGGCCACACAGAATAACTTAACGAAAAACAATGCTGAATAAACTCGAGAGTGCTAGGCACCTCACTGATAAACTTGAGAACACGGGATGCTCGGCACCCACTTGATGAACTGAAGTGTTTTATGGGAACACTTGTGAATTCTGAAAAAAAAACGATTTCTGAAACGAAAACTGTTTTAATATGGCTAGTGTAGGTTAAAGTCTAAACCATATGATATCACATGTTTTCTAAGGATGCCTTACAACTTAAAAGTCCTCAACTAAAATTGTGCCATTAATTGTAAAGCGAGGGGATGTTGGGTAGATCTACTGGAGTTTGACAAACTCCGCCCCGTGGCACGGGGAGTGCACGGAGGTACAATATCAGCCTATTTGACCGTGGTCCCGAGAGGACACGGGGGAGGCAGAAAACGCGATGACTTGGTCCGCACCGTACGGGATGGCTCGGCCCCCACAAAATAAGTCAGCTTTGGTACAAACTTCCTTAGAGCATGGAACAACGGATTAGCTACCCGCGATATCGGTTGAGTCCTTTAACTTTACGGAACTAGTACATACCCGATGACGTGGTCACGGACAAAACATTTATAAACTGAGAAATTAATTACGAGCATTGCTTTTCACAAATAAACATTTTGTAAGTACATCTTGATATGAATTTTGATTATGAGACTGGGCCAATGCATGACAAGCCCACCGTGAACTCACCAACCGTTAGGTTGACACTTGCGTGGTTTAAACTTTTGCAGATCGCTAAGGAGTATCCGGAGCGGGTTGGCATGGCACTTGAAGATCCTTGTTTTGATTTAAACTAAATTGGGAATTTAAAACAATGTTTATGTAAAGCACGTGGTTAGTGATAAGACAATATTTTATTCCGCTGCGTTGTGTTTGAAACTTTGATTTATAATTTGTGTTTGAACTAACCCTGATTCGTTTAGTATTTGTAACTGTGGTTGTGGATCCTGGTCTAGTCGCGCCCCTTAACGGTATAAACTCCGTTAGTGGTATTTTGGGGGTGTGACAGATTGGTATCAGAGCCATAAGTTGCAGAGAACTGGAATCATTTTTGAAAACGATTTGGAAACTGCAACTTGAAAACCTTGGTTACAAAACGAATAAACAAATTCCCAAAGACAAAATTTTTACGTGCCAACCTGGGATACTCGCTCTGCTGTGTAAGTAAAGGCTTAATATATATATATATATATATAAATATATATGTATAGACCGTGTCTAAGTAGTCTAACGGAAGGACCTTAGGAAATTTTCACACACGAATACGAAATGCGACCGCAAGTACGCACACTACTCTGGGGAAAGCGACAACGAAACGATGCTACACGATACGTCCTGATTTCTACTACGACGACTACGCCGACGGTGACTTTATGGGAAGCCGACCTTCGACGATAGCATTTACGACGTTCTTCGACGACGCCTCGATATTGCACAAAAATTTCTGGACTAATAGTGGGATAACGGGAACTGGCTAATATACATATTATGGGATATGTATAATATATAACTGTGACTGAACACTGGCTACTTTAAACTGTTCAGCAAGATGTCTGGAAGAGGAAACGGAAGAGGTGGTATACACATGACGCCTGCACAACTGCAAGCGATGATCGCTGAACATGTGCAAGCCGCGGTGGCAGCCGTCCAAGCTGCATATGCCGCACAGGGTAACTATTATGCCGGTTAAGGCACAAAGCAATTACATCATGACCTGTTTAAATTTAAAACCCGAACTATTTATGCATCAGGAAACCAGCACCACTGCACGTTCAAGTCCTTCATGGACTGTAAGCCGATGATGTTTTCCGGCGAAGAAGGAGCTGTAGGACTCCTCCGATGGATTGAGAAGTCCGAGAAGGTCTTCTCCATGTGTAATTGTCCAGCTGAAAGCAAAGTGAAGTTCGCTACTGGTACTTTTGAAGGAGCTGCCCTCTCCTGGTGGAACTCTGAGATTCAGATGATTGGGCTAGACGCGGCCAACAACATGCAGTGGGCAGCATTCAAGGATCTGATTATGGAGGAATACTGTCCTCGCGACCAAGTGAAGAAACTTGAGGGTGAATTCCTGAATTTGAAGATGTCTGGGTCTGAGGTTGAGCAATACACTGCACGATATCACGAATATGAGGTTTTGTGCCCCTCAATGGTTGATGCTGAATTCAAACGCGTCGAGCGTTACCTGGAAGGCCTCGCGCCTCAAATCAAGGGATTGGTAACTGCCAGCAACCCCGCAAACGTGCAGCAAGCCATTCGTTTGGCTCACAAGCTTACCGATCAAGAGGTCGAGAAAGGTACCCTACCTGCGAAAGCCACTGAAAAGACTGCCTTAAGTGGCAAGAGAAAAGCTGAAGATGAAGCTCCTGAGAACTCGATGAATGTTCAGAGTGTGGGTAATAGCACTGGGAGGTCTTTCAACTCCCAAGGTCAAAGCAAGAGATCAGGGAACAACAGTAGCAACTACCGCCAGGGTGGCAATGGTCAAAGCAACTACAGGGGTAACCTGCCTCTGTGCAACAGATGTGGGAAGCATCATGCTGGTGCTTGTAGGAAGAATGTGAGCTGTGAAAGGTGTGGCAAGGGAGGCCACGAAGCAAAAGACTGTTGGGCGACCTTGCCCGAGCAACAAAACCGCCCCAGAAGGAACAACAACAACAACAACAACTATGGGAACAATCGGGGTAATGGAAACAACGGTCAGAACCAGAACAACAACAATGGGGGAGCCCGTGGCTGCTTTGAGTGTGGTGCTCAAGGTCACATCAAGAGAGACTGCCCTCAGTTAAGAAGACAAGGTAATGGTAATCAGGGGAATAATGGTGGGAATGGTAACGGTGGAGGAAATGGTAATGGGAATGGCAATGGTAATGGGAATGGCAATGGTAATGGTGGAAACGGGAATGGTGGAAATGGTAGAGGCCGAGCTTTCGTCATGGGCCAGGGTGAAGCTCGCAATGATGCCAACGTGATCAACGGTAAATTTATTTTGAACGGTTTCTTTGCTACTGTTTTATTTGATTCTGGTGCTGAGAAAAGCTTTATTTCCACTAAATTTGCTAGAATAATTAATGCTAAACCGATTGCCCTAGACGCTAAATACGTGGTAGAACTAGCAAATGGTAAGCTTCATGATACGACCCAGATAGTTAAGGATTGTAAGCTAGAACTAGCGGGCCATACCCTAGGAATCGACCTTATGCCTTTCCCAATTGGTAGTTTCGACGTTATAGTAGGGATGGATTGGTTATCCGAGAATCGGGCTGAAATTTTATGTAAGGAAAAAGTGGTTCGTATTCCACTCGAAGACGGCAAAGAATTAACGGTTCAAGGTGAAAGAGGTGGAGTAGTAACTGGTATTATCTCGTTTCTCAAAGCTCAGAAATGCCTCCGTAAGGGTCACTTCGCGATTCTTGCAAACGTCACTGACACGACACATCCCGAGCGCAAAATTGATGATCACCCGATAGTTCGCGACTTCCAAGACGTATTTCCTGAGGATCTGCCTGGTTTGCCTCCATTTCGACAAGTTGAGTTTGGGATTGATTTAGCTCCAGGTGCCGCTCCGATCGCACGCGCACCTTACCGATTGGCTGTAAGTGAACTGAACGAACTCTCCTCTCAACTGCAAGAGCTACTCGACAAGGGGTTTATTCGTCCAAGTTCGTCTCCATGGGGAGCTCCGGTACTGTTTGTTAAGAAGAAGGATGGAACGTTCCGTATGTGCATTGACTACCGAGAACTTAACAAAGTTACGATCAAGAATCGGTATCCACTTCCTCGAATCGACGATCTCTTCGATCAACTGCAAGGTTCAAGCTACTTTTCAAAGATCGATCTACGGTCTGGATATCACCAGCTTCGCGTTCGTGATGAGGATGTACCTAAGACTGCTTTTAGAACTCGGTATGGTCACTACGAGTTCCTGGTTATGCCGTTTGGGCTAACCAATGCACCTGCCGTGTTTATGGATTTAATGAATCGAGTGTGCAAGCCGTACCTCGATAAGTTTGTGATAGTCTTCATCGACGATATTTTGATCTACTCCAAGTCAAAGGAAGAACACGAGGAGCATCTGCGACTTATACTGGAATTGCTTCGCAAGGAACAGCTTTATGCTAAGTTTTCGAAGTGCGACTTCTGGATCCGTGAAGTCCAGTTTCTTGGACATATTGTAAATGAGGAAGGAATCCATGTAGATCCAGCCAAAGTGGAAGCAATTAAGAACTGGTCTACCCCAAGAGCGTCAACAGAGATCCGACAATTTTTAGGGCTTGCCGGATATTATCGAAGGTTTATTAAAGGTTTCTCTCAATTGGCTCAACCCCTAACGGCCTTAACGCACAAAGGAGTGCAATACAGATGGGGTGAAAAGGAAGAGCGCGCATTCCAAACGCTTAAATATATGTTATGTTCGGCTCCAATTCTTGCGTTACCCGATGGAATAGACGACTTTGTGGTTTACTGCGATGCATCGATTCAAGGACTCGGTTGCGTGTTGATGCAACGAGATAAAGTAATTGCCTATGGGTCCAGGCAACTAAAGGATACTGAAAAGAATTATACAACGCATGATTTGGAAATGGGAGCCGTTGTTCATGCACTTAAGATTTGGAGACATTACCTATATGGAACAAAGTGCACAATATTCACCGATCATAAAAGTCTACAGCACATCTTTGATCAGAAAGACCTCAACATGCGACAACGACGGTGGGTCGAGTTACTGAACGATTATGATTTGGCTATTAAGTATCATCCTGGAAAAGCCAACGTTGTGGCCGATGCCCTGAGCAGAAAAGAATACGAAAAGCCTCGTCGGGTACGAGCGCTTCAACTTACAATACATTCAGGACTACCGGATCGAATCCGTGACTGCCAACGAGAAGCTTTGAAAGCAGAGAACTTCGCAGCTGAAGCACTACGTGGTGTAGATGGTCATTCTGAAGTTAAGTCCGATGGACTCACGTATTACAATGACAGAATCTGGGTTCCAATGTTTGGAAATCTCCGTGAGCTCGTGATGGACGAGGCTCACAAATCAAGATACTCGGTGCACCCTGGATCGGATAAAATGTATCAGGACTTGAAGAATCTTTATTGGTGGCCGAATATGAAAGCCGACATTGCTCGATATGTGGCTAAGTGTTTAACATGTTCAAGGGTCAAGATTGAATACCAAAAGCCTTCTGGTTTACTGCAACAACCAAAGATCCCAGAATGGAAATGGGAGGATATCTCCATGGATTTTGTAACGGGATTACCTCATCGATCAAATCAACCGGATGCGATTTGGGTTATCATCGATCGGTTAACCAAATCTGCACATTTCCTTCCAATGAAGGAAAGCGATAATATGGATAAGTTGACAAAGCTGTACATTGACCGAATTGTGAAGCTTCACGGTGTGCCAAAGACTATAATTTCTGATCGAGATCCTCGATTCACTTCCCGGTTATGGCAATCAATGCAGGAAGCATTGGGAACCCGACTAGACATGAGTACAGCTTATCACCCACAGACTGATGGTCAGACGGAACGAACGATTCAAACATTAGAAGATATGCTCCGAGCTTGCGTCCTTGACTTTGGAAAAGATTGGGAGACTCACCTTCCACTGGTGGAGTTCTCTTACAACAATAGTTATCATTCAAGTATAGGTGCTGCACCTTTTGAAGCACTGTATGGCAGGAAATGTAGATCGCCCGTGTGTTGGGCTGAAACAGGTGAGAAAGGGCTCACTGGACCGGACGTTATCCACGATATGACCGAACGGATTATTCAAATCAGACAACGGCTAGCTGCAGCGCGTGATCGACAAAAGAGTTATGCCGACAAACGCCGAAAACCTCTAAAGTTCGAGGTGGGTGACAAAGTATTGTTGAAGGTATCTCCCTGGAAGGGAGTGATACGCTTCGGAAAGCGTGGAAAGTTAAATCCTCGCTACATCGGTCCGTTTGAAATTATTGGGGAAGTAGGCCCGGTGGCCTATCGATTGCAACTCCCTGCTGAACTCGATGGAGTTCACAACGTGTTTCACGTTTCCAACCTAAAGAAATGTCTGGCTGAAGACATCGAAATAATTCCTCTGGAGGAATTGGAAATTGACGAACATCTGAGATTTATTGAGCAACCAGTAGAAATCATGGGACGCGAGGAGAAAGCCCTCAAACGTAGCAAGATTCCGATCGTCAAGGTGCGATGGAACTCAAGACGTGGACCTGAATATACTTGGGAACGTGAGGATCAGATGAAGAAAAAGTATCCTCACCTGTTCGAGCAAACGTCCACGGAAACTCATGGTATGATTTAAATTTTGGGGACCAAAATTCCTTAACGGGAGGAGGATGTGACAACCCTAAAACTTTTTGCTTTCTTTCCCCAGCGACGACAGCAACGACGACAGCTGATGCTGCGAACGCAACGACGCAAGAATAATTTTCGGGACGAAAATTCCAATTTCAGGGGAATGATGTGACACCCGAGAATTTCAAGGTTAACTTCCGTTAGACAAACCCGTTAGTTACGTTATAAGTGTTAACTTAGTAACTAATGCATAACTAGGCCGAATACGTCCACGACCTTTGGTTGATCACCGAACCTGTCCATATGTGTTGTATGCTCATCATTGATTGTCCTTATGTGCAATGTGATTTAAATACATGACTTATTATTGTGTATAGCATGATTTACTGTAAATACTTGATTATGTGAAAATTGCCTAAATTTGGTAGTCAGCGAAACTACCGAGCGAAACTACAGATTCGCCCGGTAGCAGGCTAGACTGACCAATGTACCCGAGATCAGAGCCAGTTTCGCCAGCCAGCGAAACTGCCAGCGAAACTAGCCTCTGATATAAATAAACATAATGAACCCTAGTAGCCTCATTTGCTCAACCACACAACAAACACACACACACTCTCTGAGATTTCTGAACCAGCCGAGAATACCACCAAGAGACCAAGATCTCAGCCTCTAGACCATCATCTCTTCTCCTCTATCGATTCTAGGATCAACCGTGAGTCCCAAAAACTATGTTTTATGTGTTTTCTACATGTATTCTTCTTAAAGCATGCTCAAACCTCCATGATATTGCTTGATCTTCTGTATGTATGCTTTAGGATGCTAGATCTGTAATAAAGTTGATAACTTTGCGTATGAAATCCAACCATGATAGAGATTTATGCCATTTTAGTCATTTTAGGGTTTTATATGTGTTCTTGGTGATTTGATGACAAAATGCATGTTAAACGTGTTAAAGTTGCTTGATTTATGTTAGTAAATGCCCATAGATGCTAGATAATGAATTGCATGTATGATCAGAAGCTGTTAGGTTGATTTTTAGGCAAATCCGTATGTTTTTCGCGACCAGCGAAACTGTTGTTCTCTGGGCGAAACTAAGTAGCGAAATTGTGTGTCCTTCCAGCGACACTGACCAGCGAAACTATAGTGTCGCCGGGAACCTGACCAGACCAGCTCGAGCGAAACTATCGAGCGAAATACCTGAACGAAAGTTCAAACCAGTTTCCCTGCGAAACTAGGCTAGCGAAACTGCGTCAGCAGTTTCGGGCGAAACTAGCCTAGCGAAACTGTGTTACCGGGCATTGCCTAGCGAAAGTGCTGCCCGTGCACCTAGCGAAACTGCCTAGCGAAACTATGCTAGCGAAACTAAGACCTGACCTAATAACCAAACTTGTGAAATTTGCTTAAGTGTTATGCCATGACTTACCTGATAATACCATGATGAAACATGCTTGATATCTGATTTATATGAACCCTTGTTTATGATCAACCATTGGTGTCGTGTGTCGGTATGTCGGGTCATAGTTGCGACGTGCTATGTTATGGGCCATAGTGACGTTAAGTAAAGATTAGACACGAAACTAATACTTAAGACCTAAACGTGTTCTAGGTCCTCGATAAGCAACAATACTTGGATTCTAGAAGTGTAGCAGTGCAACCAAAGGTGAGTGTCACTAACCCGCTTACCGTGAGTCCGATGGGCCACACAGAATAACTTAACGAAAAACAATGCTGAATAAACTCGAGAGTGCTAGGCACCTCACTGATAAACTTGAGAACACGGGATGCTCGGCACCCACTTGATGAACTGAAGTGTTTTATGGGAACACTTGTGAATTCTGAAAAAAAAACGATTTCTGAAACGAAAACTGTTTTAATATGGCTAGTGTAGGTTAAAGTCTAAACCATATGATATCACATGTTTTCTAAGGATGCCTTACAACTTAAAAGTCCTCAACTAAAATTGTGCCATTAATTGTAAAGCGAGGGGATGTTGGGTAGATCTACTGGAGTTTGACAAACTCCGCCCCGTGGCACGGGGAGTGCACGGAGGTACAATATCAGCCTATTTGACCGTGGTCCCGAGAGGACACGGGGGAGGCAGAAAACGCGATGACTTGGTCCGCACCGTACGGGATGGCTCGGCCCCCACAAAATAAGTCAGCTTTGGTACAAACTTCCTTAGAGCATGGAACAACGGATTAGCTACCCGCGATATCGGTTGAGTCCTTTAACTTTACGGAACTAGTACATACCCGATGACGTGGTCACGGACAAAACATTTATAAACTGAGAAATTAATTACGAGCATTGCTTTTCACAAATAAACATTTTGTAAGTACATCTTGATATGAATTTTGATTATGAGACTGGGCCAATGCATGACAAGCCCACCGTGAACTCACCAACCGTTAGGTTGACACTTGCGTGGTTTAAACTTTTGCAGATCGCTAAGGAGTATCCGGAGCGGGTTGGCATGGCACTTGAAGATCCTTGTTTTGATTTAAACTAAATTGGGAATTTAAAACAATGTTTATGTAAAGCACGTGGTTAGTGCTAAGACAATATTTTATTCCGCTGCGTTGTGTTTGAAACTTTGATTTATAATTTGTGTTTGAACTAACCCTGATTCGTTTAGTATTTGTAACTGTGGTTGTGGATCCTGGTCTAGTCGCGCCCCTTAACGGTATAAACTCCGTTAGTGGTATTTTGGGGGTGTGACAAAAGCAAACCAACAAATAGTAACAAACATCAAATAGGGCAGTTTCATCCGTTGGGCACATTCCTCGTGAAGTCTGTGCACAATGCCTAACCAGTAAAAGTTCAATGTTTCAAGGATACTTAAGTCATTATCCCAATAAAAAGTTTACAATGACCATTCCAAACTCATTCAAACTATAAGAAATACTAAACATCCAATATCTTTATTTCATACGTGTCCCGAAACCAAACGGTTGTTATAGACTTAAACAATTACAGCTTTTGACACTCCTATCCACAGTGCTAAATCTTTCACATAAAGTGAGTCTCTAACTAAAACTCCTATTAATTCAGTAACAGAAAAGCAGTCCACATAGTTAAAAGTGAACAGTTGTTACTAAATACTTTTGAGCTCGTTCAAGATCCCTGTGATGGTAATGTTCCTTGTACACGGGATGCTTGTGTTTAAAATTCTTGTTGTGTTAGCAGAACATAAATGTAGTTAAAGTTACTTGACATAATAAAAACAAAGTCACTATGAAATAAATAATATATCAAGATATGGAATATTACATTTTATGCAATGTGACATGTTTCTACAATATTTTTTTACATCAGCCCCATCATTGTTAACAAAGGAATTCAATCCTAAAAGTAATCTTCTCACATATTCAACAACATTCAAAAACAAAATTTGTAGTGTCCAAGTGATCAAACCTCAATATAGTTATGTAACCCACTCATCTTTCAAGTTCATAATTCATAATCTATTATATTTGGTAATATTCACTTCAAATCCAAACATGCTGTCATTATAATAGGTAAGTTAACAAAGGGCTCACCATCATGGATGGTTTAGGCCCAACAACATAATTACCGAAAGATCAACAAAGATAGGCTTACACTAATTTTTTTTGTGTAACCTTCACACATAATTCAACAACAAATGATTTTTCATGTTTCTGCTTGCTCTTTAACAGAGTTGGAGCACAAAAAAATTCAATTTTAGTCTGTTAAACACTTGAAATCTTAAGGATAATTAGGATATGTGATGAATTGAATATTACCTTGCTAAATGGTTACCAAAACAATCGGTAATGTGGGGTTGTGAGGGTCATTGGATAAAATTAAAAAAAATTTTAAATGCAGGGCCTAATGGAAAAGTTTGGATATACACTGCAGCATATATAAAGTATGAAAAATGGAGAAACATAATTAGTTTTCTAATATAGTAACAGAACATTTTATGTTTTAATGATGTCTATAATTTATTTATTTTTAAGCTGTGCCACTGGAAAAGGTTTTAATATTCGGCAGAGAACTTACAAAAGTAATAGTCGATTAAGAGTAATTACAACCAAGTCTACTTAAACAGCTTCAAGCAAATGACAACCACACACACCTGCAATTAAAACATATATATATATATATATATATATATATATATATATATATATATATATATACATATAAGAGCATATCAAACTGAAACATGCATGCATAAACAAAATAAAAAAAAAATCCTACATCCTAAATCCTTTTTTATAAGGCATCCTTAATTCTACTAAAAATGCTATATACATGAGAGAAATTATTAACGGATAAAATATATGAAATATCACTAAACATTCAAATTCGATGGCTTACAATACATTTTAATCAATTCATAAGACATAAGTACATGAATCATAGCAGAAACGTTCATATATCTAAAAGATACTATGCAAAACACACACAACCTTTCATAACAAATAAAACATGTAACCTCTATCCTTTCACATTTAAAATCTCTTTAAAGATCCAAACACATACATATACCAAGGATAAATGTAAAAAATACAATAGGTTAGACCAATTATTAACTGAGTATGTCGCAGACTGTTTTAATTGAATTTTTTTTTACCAAAAATACTCCAATAACTTTCCACCACCAAAAACCCAGTCCCTAAGACAATACCCCAAAATAAATTAATTTACACAATCAATTCATAAATCCAAAAGATGCTATGTAAAACATTTATAAGAATAGTCAAGTCCTATAATCTGTTAGAACGAGCAGTATCTTTCTGTTGACATAAAAACTTATGTAACTTATTTTACATAAAAATTAAATTACTATGTGGTCTTTTGTATGTAAAATAGACAATTTTATAGATATAATAGACTTGCAAAAAGAGAAAGAGAGAGGCAATCAAGTTGGTCCGATGTTTTCACTCTCTCTTTAACGCTGTGTTCCCGAGTTTACTTAAAGAGGGAAAGGAAGAGAAGAGAAGAGAAAGGAAAGGAAGAGAATGGGAGTGATTCATTTCCTTCCAAATCCTTCCGATTTGGAAGGAAAGAAAAACAATAGAAAATGAACTAACTTTCTCTCCCCTTCCCTCCTTAAGTGAAACTCAGGAACACAAATTTTTTTAAACTTACTTCCCTTTCCTTTCTTTTCCCTCGTTAAATGAACTCGGGAACACAACGTAAAAGTCGTCGGACACAGGGTTTATCATTCGACCTCTCTCAACAGCCACCTCCCGTCTCTTCATCCCTGCCACCACCGCCAACCAATCAGTGGTCTCAGGGCACTCCAGCCATCATCTCCGAACACGACCACTACGGGGGAACACCTTACCATCGTCGTCTTCTTCACCGATCGTCCCAGATTAGAAATCGAAACCCTAGAATCTAAATTGTTGTGATTATCGATGGGGTTTTGTCGGGGTTCGATTGCTTCACAACCAATGTCATACATTGATGTTCGTTTGAGGGCTACGATCTTGCAACAGGTATAAGTTCTCTGTTAAGCCTTTTGGGTGATGAGTTGGTGATAATCGCGGTTGTGAAGTGTAGGAGAAGATGGTGGTAGAAGCATTTTGGATATACAGGTTTTATGTCTGATGTTTATTAGTGTAGATGTTTATCAAAACAGTGTGCATAACTTAATTTGATGGTTCTTCCTACATGTTAATCTGTGTGTATTACTCAAGTCTTCAAAATGAGGAGGGGAGTTGGCCTGCTGATTATGGTGGCCATTTATTCTCCTTCCTGTCCTGTCCTGGTAACAATAATTAAACTTACAAATAATCCAATAGTTATGTTTGATGTCGATAATGTTATTCGATGACATTCTGATGTTTGTTTCTACTCGACGTTCCATATCTTTTGTAATTACCGCTTCTCGCTGATCGATTTTCTTTTTCATAGTCAGATTTGTTTTCCGCATTGTTTATTTTGTTGTTCAATGACATTCTGATGTTTGTTTCTGGTAGATGTTCCATATTTTTTGTAATGTGCATACCATTTGTTCTTCCTTTATTGTTGTTGTTCTAATTGCATCTTTTTAAATTCATATGTTGAACATGAGAAGATATGAATCATCTGTAACAACAATAATTTTAATATAACCAAGTTTAATTGATGACAGATGATCCAGAAGATAGTGATATTAAAGAGGAGATGGTGATATTAAGAGGATGAAGATGAACAAATCGATTTCATGAGCTCTTATTCTGATGCTCTGACTCATGAACTCAAGAGCACGACTCATGAACTCAAGGGTGTTGTGCTGGATAAAAGTGTGGTTCTGGATAAAAGTGTTGTTCGTGCAAATGAACCACCCGTAAAGAAGGATGAGGTTAGTTCAATTCCTATTACCATTAGAAGGCTTTCACAACTTAAATGTCATACTTTTAATAGTTTTAACATAAATGTTATACCTATTTTCATTCCTTTTGTTCTATGGGTTTAACCCATATATGTTTTTTTAGGCTGCAAATAACCTAAAATCACATACGTAAGTCCACAACAAAAACCACTTAAGAGAGAACAATAATGAAAAGAATCATTAGTCTTCTAGTATCATTTGTAAGTTATTGAAGATCATACCAATCAATTTTCAAAAGTAGCTTATGCAAAGCATACTCAATAAAAAACTTTCTATCCGATACAAAACCTAAAATTAGTCAATTTAACAAAAAAGAAAATTATCAATGATCTAAGGAACCAATTTGAACGAACTTACGACGCGGTCCGCGGTATCAACAGTTCATGATGAGATCTCATTTTCGTCCAATTATGCCCCCAACCTGAAGGAGAGGAACTATTAGTCGAAAAATGCAATCTTCTGGCCACCCATGAAACTTCTTCTCCGTAGATAGTGTTGTCTCTGTCGTAGATGGTAGAATTCTTAAAATAAGTTAAAGGAAACAGAACATGACATCAGACGAAATATCAAAATAGAAAGGGAACTAAAAGGCGTGAAAGGGATCCACACAAAAGAAAGATAAACAGTAGCTTGCTGAGGTAGACGAAGCATCGTAATCAAGTGTCAATGATGCGAAAAGGTTCTAATCCTCTATATCACTTCCAATCACGGCTTATTTCTTTTGCGTTCGTCCCACTACTTGCTGCTTGTATAAATGAAAAAAAATCAATGCACCCGTTGCAGCCTGAAATAAAGGATGATAAAGACCATTGGTAGTACTTAGAAGGTAAGAACATGGGAATTAAAGACAATGAAACGAAGAGATACCACTCTACTTGGCTTGGTATTAAATCAAGTATCCTTGCTCATCGAAAATTCATGATGCACGTTCGTTTACATAGGTGATGTAAATCAAGTTTCTTCTTTGCTTTCTATTATATGCTTCAAACATTAAGAAAATATCCCGTTGTCAACTAAGTGTGTGCCATTACCTATTCCATTTTGTTTGGTCTTCAAGCCTTTGTGTCGCGTATACACCAAGTTTTTTACTTATTATGAAATGCAAAGTGTTCTAATCTTTACCAAATCATAATATTCTAATGTATGTTCATCAAGACAGATTTCAAGATGAATGGTATTAAATTGTTAGTTTGAGAATGTGTTTAATGGGTTTATACAAAGCTAAAGCATTAATTTTACTTTTTTTTATTTATGTACTGTCATTAGAATAATATTTATTAACATGCGCAACATGAGTTATAGCTCAGATGTGCTTCTACAGGTTGGAGTTTTGTACTTGGTGCCCAATATGAGACTCGAAGTGCGAAGACCTCTTCCTCCCGGTAAGTTCTTTCTTCTACACTCTACTTTTCTGTAAATCTCAAACACTCAATCGGTTTTTGTTGTTGCACATTTAAAATTTTGCTGCAATAGGTTTCTGGAATCGATTTTAGGTTTTTTGGCTTTAAACGGCTTTGATTGCTTCAACAGGGGACAATATTTAGGTTGATTTAATGGGTTTATTGGTCATTTGGCTTGCTTGAACTGGTTTTTGGCTTCAATTTCCAAAGAAAAAATGACAATTAGTTAGTTATACCCTGCTTAACTATTCATAATTGATATCTAATTGCTTTGTGTCTGCATTTTGTTGGTTTATGTGGTTACAGATCGTGAAGCATTGTTCAGTGGGTGGGTTGGTAGATTGGGAAGTTATCTCAACAGCTTTCTTCTCAATGATCCTAATAGGCTGATATATATACCCTTATATAATATACCAGCGGACAAAGGAACGTTCTGCCCATACTCTGGGTATGTTGCTGCTGCTTTCTTCTTTCTGAATTAAAAAAATTAATTGGCATGAAAAAATACATGACCTGTTATTATTCTGTGTTATATATATTTTATATATCTATTTGAACTCTCAATACAAAACCCATGAATTGAATTTGGTCGGGTACAATATTCGTTCATTTTATAAACCAACATACCGAAGCTAATTTTTTCACGAAATTCACATAATAAAAACAGTTATGAACTCATCAAAAGGGGGGGGGGGGGGGCATTGCATAATAAATCATCAAGATAATTTAAACATAAGATGAAATCTTATCTTCAAGTGACTAAAATACTAAGGTGGCGTTTGGTTCACGGAATGTAATGTAATTGGAATTGTAATATTTTCCTTTTAAAGTTGTGCGTAAGTTGAGTAAGGAAGGGGCTTGAAATACAATGAATTCCTTTACTCAATGGAATTTAAAAATCCTTCACTTTAACGAAGGAAAGTTACATGACCTCAAATTCCATTGATTAAAGGAATTCATTGTATTCCAAACTCATTTCTTACCCAACTTAAGCACAACTTTAAAAGGAAAACTTTACAATTCCAATTACATTACATTCCGTGAACCAAACGCCACCTAAGTTTTCTTGAAATCTTACGTACCATAGCTTTACTTACTTTAGTCGTCTTGGGAGGGTGGGAGTAATAAGACCCGATAAAATTCAATTCGGAGTATCGTCCCTCTTCTGTAAACTCAACCCGAGTTGATGCTCCGAATCCAGTAGCATAGTTAATAATCAAGATCAACCCTGACAAACATCACCGTGGTACGAATAGTCTCCACCTCAAAGTTTCACACATATCATAGTTTTTACCTTTTAGTTTTTAGCGGGTTGTATTTTTGTTCTTTCTATTTCTTTCCAAATGATGGTTTCTTGAATGCAAATTTTATTAATATGTGTTAGCTTTCTAGGTCCTTTAGATGCAACGAACAATATTGAACAACATTGCTATGAGGTACGAATTAACAACCTACAAATGCAAAACAAAGAACATTTAGTAGAATAGAATAGCAAAAGAGACGAATTTTTAAAAAATAACCAAAACAACTCGTTTTCCACCGACGTTACATTTTATTCACGCCGGTGAAATCAACAAAGGTCAATCCTTCCGGCGGTACATTTTCTTCCCGCCGGACTCGAAGAGAAAAGTAAATGGTTCCGGCGGTACATTTTCTTCCCGTCGGACTCAAAAGTGGGTTGTGAACAAAAAAATGGCACAAAATTTAAATTGCTAATGACTTACACGGTGTAGGAAATGGCGTGTAGGGGGTGAACAAATGAGGCCTCCATGCCTTTATATATGATCACAAAAATGTCATGAATTAATTAAAATGAGGTTGCAAGAACTTGAAAGGATCATGATTATTGCATTGTTTATTACCTATTAGTGCCTAGAAATCCAAAAGGCTATTGTTATTAACCTATTTATTATGATTATTATGATGCTTTATTATAGAGTTATTATTGAAGAAGTTGCAAGAATTTGAAGGGCTAGCGGTGTGTTAATGATTATTTATGTAATTCATTTACGGATTTAGCTTATTATTAATATGGTTTATTATTTGTATTTATGACACCATGCTTAACCATGCAATACATTATGTTTTTTTTGTTGTACATGACATTTATGATTTCACATTTATGAAGGTGCAAAAAAGTGCCATTGCTCAACTTTTATATATATATAGATGCTCACATTTAAATTTTAGCCTAATCATGTTTATTAAAAAATCTATTTCATACTATTTATTAGTAGCAAGTTAGAAAAAATATACGCATAAATTAAAAAAATTCCCGACTTTCACTGTTGATGTTTTGTGTCATCTTTAAATTCAAACATTATGCACTCATCTCCTCTATCCCACCGACGCTCACCATCAAGATCATTATTGCTGCTGGAGCAAATTGAACATTCCACTGACTGAAACCTTTGTTGATATCGGCGTCGTCCCTCTCTCAAATTAGATTTTAAAAGTCCAAGTCTTTTGTTTATGTATCCCTTTCTACACTTACTTTGTTAATTTAGATAACTTGATTAATTCCTAATTTTTTTGAATGTTAGATTATTGGTTATTTTCTAGAATACGAGATTGTTTGTTGCATTTTTATAATTTTATATTAGTTTGTCGATTAATTACTTGATTTGGGTTTGAATTTGTTAATGTGACCCGTCCCGACCCGAATCGTATCGAGAAAAAAAGAATACTATTTATTAATAGATAACTGACACTCGAAAATTTCCGAACCCCATAAAGAAAATTCTTGGGTCCGCCACTGACTACACTAATAGCTATTTAAACGATGGTTAACAAAATTTAACAGAACTTCACCAAGACTGTACAACTTTAGTCCTCTAGTAATCTAGTATTAAGAAAGTACACTTCAGCCCCTAAACTTCTAAGAACTTGTCACTTTGAGCTGAATACTAACATATTCTGCAACTTCCATTGTGGTTAGTGGTAGAAGTATATGTTCTCTACTTGAGACATAGTTTTGATTCCTACGGGCAACACCTTAGAGAGAGCATGGTGGCTCAATAAAGGAAGATTGAGATCCTTGTGATCTCTAGTTCGATCCTGAGGGCGTCCGAGTTTTATCATCAGTGGGCCTTCGGGCATGTGAGTTTTTCTCAGAACTAAAGATAACTTGGTGCGCTTAAGGGCTCCGTATTGCTGGGTTGGGTCAACTGGCGGTGACCTTTTGCTATTGAGTCATCCCGTATGGAGTACCTTGACAATTCAATATTTGTTGGCCATTAAAAAAAATAACATATTCATAATATAAGCTCTATTATTCAACATAATCAGAAAAGAAAAAAAAACTTGGTAAGAAAATTAATAGAACTTAAACCGCTGTATTTTATTGTCTTAAAATTTAGTGTCCATTTCTTTGGATCACATAAATATAAGAAAAAATTACATTTTTTGTCCTTTAACTTTGCCTGTTTTTCAATTTTTGTCCTTTATCTTTTTTTTGTTACATTCTCTGTCCTTTAACTTTTTTTTTTCATTCACCTTTTGTCCTTTTTAACAGAATCCGTTAAAATTCACCGTTAAGTCAAGGGTATTTTTGTCTTTTTAAGGATATTTTTTGTACTTAAATAAAGAGGGGGATGTATTATGTAAATATCTCTGTTTTCTTTTTCCTTTATATCTCTTTTTTATCATTCCTGTGTTCAAAATTCTCCACCGTTCTCGATAATCTCTGTTCACCGTCCGTAAAAGCGGCTAAGAGAGTCGTGTTTTACTTCAAGGAAGCGATCCAGTCGATGTTCAGTGGATCGAAAATCCACCGGCAGAAAAGCTCCGAGGAAGCAATTAACTGGCAACGAAGCCCACACGGAAGTCCGCTCCGGCGACCGGCGGTGTGAAGAAGCTGCACAGATTCCGGCCAGGAACCGTGGCGTTGAGGGAGATCACAAAGTACCAGAAGAGCACCGAGCTTCTGATCCGAGAACTTCCGTTTCAGAGGCCCGTGAGAGAAATCGGCCAGGATTTCAAAACAGATCTGAGGTTCCAGAGCTCTACGGCTGCGGCGCTGCAGGAGGCGGCGGAGGCGTACCTTGTTGAACTGTTTGAGGACATGAATATGTGTGCGATTACTGCGAAGAGAGTTACGATTATGTCGAAGGATATGCAGCTTGCGAGGACGATTCGTGGAGAGAGGGCTTAGGGTCTGGCTTATCGGATTATATGAAATGAAACTTGAATTTAGATCTTGTTAATTTACATTTCAGATGTTGTTAGTTGACATTTCAATGGTTGATTGTGGTTTTGCTGTCTCTGATCTTTGAACATTCGTAGCGATTGGCAGCGAGGTTATGGATTGAGGGGTGGTGGTTTTGGGAGGGCAATTTAGTGTTGGGTGGGTGATGATTGCAGAGTTTTTAAGCGTTTGGATGATGAAAAAGTGATGGTTGTGGGGACGACAATGGCTCCAATGGCTATGGATTGATGAACAGAGAAGAGAAAGAAATTAGATGGGGGATAGAGGTGATAAAGGAGAAAGAAATGGTAGATTTACATAACCAACCCCCTTCTTTATTTAACTACAAAAAATACCTCAAAAGGTATATAACAAAAATACCCTTAACTTAACGCTGGATATTAACGGATTCTGTTAAAAAGAACAAAAGGTGAACGAAAAAAAAAGTTAAAGAACATAGAGTGTAACAAAAAAAAAAGATAAATGACAAAAATTGAAAAATAGGCAAAGTTAAAGAACAAAATATGTAATTTTTTCTAAATATAAAAATAGCAGTTCAAATAAAATAAAAATAAATATAATAATCATTTTTTTTTGGAACGGCATCGATCAGACGACTTTGGTCTCACGTGTAAACCTACCCTTACGGGGCTATGTCCAAGGTCGATTACTCGGACCTCCGTGAAAACCAAGACACCCCCTCCTGAAACTTTCTCCTGGCAGAAACCCACTCCTGGGACAACATGGGGTAAAACTGTCTCCCCTTGGATTAGAACTTGGGTCACATAGTAACCAAAGCCCTAAGAGCCAAGGGGGTAACCACTAGGACAAGTCCTAGTGGTTAAATATAATAATCATTAAATGGATAACTTGATGGTGTAACTCTCCAAAATAAAGAAATTGATTCTATTCCTTTCCCCAGCACGAGAAATTGGATTTTAAACTTTCTAATATTATTTTTAGTTATAATATTTTATTATAAAATTAAAGTAAAAGCGGTTTTGTGGAAGGAAAAAAGAAGAAGCGACAGTTTTGTCAGATTAGGGTTCTATAAGGCTATCCGAATGGTTAAAGCCCATAAAGCCCCACAAGGGCATTATGCGCCATGTGGACGCTGACGGGCAAGGGGCTTTATGGGGCTTTATGGTGTAGTGATAAGCCCCATAACGCCCCACAATCATTTGATTTATCCCCTCTCGGCGTTACCTGGCTAACGCCCGAGAATTTTTTTCGTCCATAACGCCATAACGCCTAAGCGTAGTGGGGCGGGCTATAAGGGGCGTTATGGGGCGTTATAGAGCCCAAAAACGCCCCATTACGAATAGCCTAATCGACAAACGATCAGAGACCAGAGATTCGTTGTGATTTAAATTCAATTTCAGCTAAAAGATTATTCCTTCGCACCGATTTGTTTATGTATTTACGACTAAATCCATCATTACACAGTATGGAACCTTCATTTCACTTCAATTCCTTATCCAATTTCGTAATTTTCAAATTCACATTTCGTTTTCAACTTTTCTAATTATTGACAGTTTTTGAAGCAATTTGATCTGAATTTGATGGATTTGTGCAGATTTTAATTCGAGAGTTGAAAATGGAGTCCGAATTTGAGGATGATTTAGATGAGTTTCGAAGCTGTTGTGGAGACGAGAAGGAATTGGAAGAAATGGTGGATTTAGAGAGGAGGAATAGTGATGATGAACTTGATGAATTTTCTGTTCGAATGTTCTTCAAGGGTGTATCGATTTCGGAGCCTGGAGATGGTGTTTTAGGGGTGTCTGGAATTGGGGTAATCATGGAAGGACCTGATGATAAGGTTCCTGTAATTCAGATTCAGAAAAAACTAGAGTTTGTTGTGGATGATGAAGTGGCTGATTATTTAGCTTTAATGGATGGTTTATCTGAGGCAATTCAAAATAACATCAAAAGGGTATATGCATTTACCAATTCCCAGAGGTTATTTGATCAGGTGAGTAACACTAATATATGTTCTAATGGGTCGGTTTTCGTGGTGTCAGTTGTGTTGGGTTGCGGGTTGGCTGGTTGAATTGTTTGACCTGTAGTTATATTTGTGTTAAAAAAATAACCTTTACCCGCATGCAATAGTTGTAAATGTGTTAATCAGGTTGATAGGCCGTAAACCAAGTTAAACGGGTTGGAAACGAGTTAGTGGGTCGACCTGTTTCGTGTTCACAGGTTGGCAGGTTGACGTGTTTAACTAACACAAGTCAACCCGAACAAGCCCAATTTTTTAGACGCGTTAAATATGTCGACCCAAAACTTGAAATATATATATATTTTTTCGTTTCATGTCAACAATTGCCACCTCTAGTCAGGTTTTACTAACAAAGGAGATTTCATCTAAAATGTGTAAAAAGTACATGGTTTGTTTAAATTTTAGGCATGATGTTCTTAAATATAAACATGTTCACAGAAATAGAAAATTTACAAAGACACCATACCTAAAATTTAGGACACCATGTACATTTTATGCTTTTCAGGCAAAAAACTTATTTTTTAGGGTAACCCAAACCTGGTTTTGTTATACATGTTTGATTCTTGTATTTATCGTCATACTTAATAGTTAAGAATATGAAATCTTGATATCATGTATTCCACACCATTTGAACAACTATCTTTTGGCAGATTACAAATACAGAAATGCTTGAGAATCCACTTCTCATGGCACTAAAGCAAAGAATACTGGAACATGTTAAGAATCTTGAACATTTTGTCCTAAAGTGTGTGCTTGATGTCAATCTTGAGCCTCCATTGCGTCTGGCTCAAGTGGCAATTGGGGTCGTTCATGATGCCAAAGGCGATCCAACTACAGAAAACTGTTTAATCTGTTGTGAGGATAAACTAGCATGCATGATGGTCACACTGAAATGCTCACACAAATTCTGCTCCCATTGCATAAAGGCTTATGTTGATGAAAAAGTTGGGTTGTCTGAGGTTCCCATTAGGTGCCCGAGCCCGAAGTGCAGATATTACATTTCTACCCCTGAACATAAATCTTTCCTTCCTGTTGGCTTGTTGATTTCGTTAGAGAAAACTCTTTTGGAACCAAATGCTCTTGTGTCCCACAAATTTTACTGTCCTTTTCCTAGTTGTGCGGTTCTTCTTGATCCTAGTCCTGATGCAGACTCGACAAATAGTTGTGTCGAGTGCCCTGTTTGTAGACGATTTGTATGTGTGAAATGTGGGGTCGGTTGGCATTCTTCGATTAGTTGTGAGGAGTTTCAGGAGGTCTCAGTGGAGGAGACAGATGCCATTGATGGAGATGTTGCTTTCGATTGTCTTGTTGATAATAGAAGATGGAAAAGGTGCCAGATGTGTGAAAGGATGATTGAATTAACCCATGGTTGCTATGATTTGGCCTGCTGGTATGATCTTCTTTACTTTGTTTTTTAAATAAGATGTTCATATTGGTTATTCCTTATGAAATATGACCTACTTAAATTCATATCAAGATTAAAAATAAATTGATGATTAACAGAGAACAAAAACATGTCCGTGAACATGATTTTGCTTGTTTAAGTTAAGGTGATAATTCCTTACACGACTAGATATGTGACATGTAAATAATCAAGTTTTGGGTTGTGTTATCTAACTCGTTTAATAAACTGGTTATGTGTTGGGTTAACATGTTTAACTCATGAAATTAACAATCTTGTCATGTTTGGGTTGACTTGTGTTACCTGCTTAATTAAATAGGTTGGCCCGTCAACCCGTTTAATTAAACAGGTGGACCCACTAACCTGTTTACAAACTATGTTTTTTTTTTTCAAACGGCTTATTTTTTTTTATTTTTTTTTATTTTTTTTTTGTCACCAATGGGTTACCCTGATTAAATTTTTGTTTAATATTTATTGTCAATTTCATTTGATTTTTATCAAATTTTTGTTGTTTAAAGCAGATTAATTAACAGATTCATTGATCCCACTTCTAAAAAAACTCAAGTTTAAAAATTCATGTAGAAAACTGGTGCATATACCTGTGCAGGTGTGGACACGAGTTCTGCTACTCTTGTGGCGCCGAATATGTAAACAGTCAACCGACATGCGAATGTGCATCTTGGAGCGACGAGGAAGAAGAAGAAAATGACCAACTTACCCTTACCTCTACCACTCTTTCCGACCCTGCCCAAGAATTTGAGGAATGGGCATGGGGGTCTTTTGGTTCACTTTCAAACATGATGGATGCTTACTCTAATCAAGAAAGATCACAACTTGCATTGATTCAACGATTTCTTGCAGGCGGGTTTAGCCTGAGTGACCACCATACGAACCCGTGTGAATCACCATCATCATCATCCTCGTGTGCAGATGATGACACCTCGTATATTGACAGCACAATCAAGGACCTTCACCAGCTTCCTTGGCTCGAGCGGTTTGTTTCTGTTATAAGCGATAATTACTACAACGAATGCAGTCAATGAAGCTGTTTTCGTGGATTTGTCTATTGGAAAAAGTCAAACTGTGATTGCTGATGCTTTAGATTCTTATTTTGCCATATGTAGGTCGAGTTTATAATGTAAGTTTCCTTGTTAATTGTTTGTTGAAATACAAATGAGGAGGACAATGGACTATGAAAATCTAAAAAAATATGCTTTTATCGCGTCTTCAATCGATACTCCTACTTCTATTCTCCACCCAAATTTTGTCCCAACATTTAGGGGCTGTTTGGTTCAATTTGTTTCATTAGGTGCTGGATAGTAAAGACTTGTGTAAAAGGCTGGATGAATAAGACATTTTTTAAGGTAAATCTCTTAGCGATTCAGACGTTTTTATCATTCAGAGGTTCTAAACAAACAGTCTGAATCTGTGCGATTCAGACAATTTACCATCCAGACCTCATTAAGAGGTATACCAAACAGCCCCTAATCTTAATAATGATTTTCGAAATAGACGGCTCTTTACCACTAAACAAGACTTCGTTTTTCTCCCTCCAAATACATCAACAGGCCGTTAGGATGACTGCATGAACAATATCTTTTTTCTTTTTCGGGATGTTCACATCTTCACAAACTCTTAAGTAGATCGTCCATGGACCCTGGTAATCCATTGCCAAATGCTCGAAGAAAATGGCACCCTATGAACATGTGTGACACCGACTCAAGCCCGTCTCCACACATTTGCACCACTCTCCCATAAAAATGACTCCACCTTTGAGAAGAGAGTCCGAAGTAGCAATGCGGTTTCGTTGCTTCCTTCAACACAAAGGTGTTGACCTTCAAAGGGAGAAGCTTGCACCACCTAAGAAAAAAAGTCGGCCTATACTCCTGCTTGTGCAAAAGCAGCCTCACAGCCTCCACAATTAAACTTTGCACATCAATATTCTTTTTGCCAAGGACTCTACTAACACCCAATATGTTTTTCCAAACCCATGTGAACACTTTTTTTACATGGAAAAAAAATCCACTCTACCCCTTGCATATGGATGCACCGAATAACCTTAACCCATAATCTGTCAGTTTCAGTTGTGATACGTCATAACCATTTGCATAAAAGGCTGATATTAATGTCCTCGAGCTCAGTGAGCTCAAGACCGTCATTTTTTTTGGCCTACAAACCTCCTCCTTCTTAACCCAATGAATTTTCTTCTTAGCTTCCGATCCACCCCACAAAAAGTTAAATCGGATTCAATCCAAAATCTCAATAACCTTCTTAGACGCCTTATAGAGAGAAAAGAGATAAGTTGGGAGGCTTTCCAAGACACTTTCAATCAAAACAAGTCTACCTCCAAAAGACAAGTGCTTCCATTTCCATCTAGAAAGTCTCCTTTGAAAAAGCATCAATGACACTTTGCCAACTACTCCTACGATTCATCTTAGCTCGCACAATCATCCCCAAGTAGAAGAAGGGATAAAACGCCATCAACACACCCGAGAGCAGCAACCTTGATATGAACCTCCTCTTGATCCACATTGACCCCACACAAGGCACTTTTCTTATAATTAACCTTAAGCCCAGACACAAGGTAAAAGCACCTCAATAACCGGCGAATGTTAACCACATTAGCTTAGGACCAAGAGCCAACGATAATTGCATCGTCGGCGTAGAACAGATGAGAGAGCGTCGGACCTCCGTTCGGAAGCCTAATCCCTTCAAAAATTCCCACCACAACCGCCTTACACAACATCCAACTTAAAGCCTCCATCACCACAATGAATAAGTAAGGGGAGAGCAGATCCCCTTGCCTCACACCCTTGAAGCATTGGAATTCATTGGTCGTCGAACCGTTAACAAGAACCGAAGACCAAGCCGAAGACAAAACACCCTTTACCTACAATCTCCATTTTTTCGGGAAATTCATTTGACTCAAGATGGAATCAATGAACTCCCATTCTATGGAATCATAAGCTTTCAAGAAGTCCACTTTGTTAGTTTTTGGTGTCTAATTGTCGGATAACATCAACGTTACTAAGGAGGTACGTTACTAAGGAGGTACGTTACTAAGGGTTACACTTTGGGCAACGAACAAGTACGACAATCAATTATCCTGTCACGATTTAATAGTATGTGTTACATCTATAAATCTTTAGTGGAAATATTTATTGATGATGAGATTAACAATATGGTGGACGTTCTATGAGGTGTGAACTACTTCTTGTTTGGGACTTGCTTTTGGACCACGTAACGATTTGTTACTCTGTAAAGGGTCGTGATGACAGTCATGAGATAACGGCTCGTTACAAAATAGTTCAACACCCGGTTGTATTTATGTGATAAATGCGATTTTGGAAGGGTGGTTATTGTAACTATGAACGAACTTGGAAAACAAGTTAAGTAGGGCCTATAAATAGAACATAAACTACAAACCCTAGGGGTTGTTGGTGGATTGAATAAGTTGAAGAACTTGGAGAGCACTCAAGAGAGAGGAAGCAGCAGCCCTAGCCACCACCTCCCTCCTGCGTCCATCTGAAGCCGGCAACATTGTTGCCACGACCGTCATTGGGCCACTACCGATTGTCGTCTACCGTTTCCGTTCGTACTTGGTTCTCGGATCCCTCTGAAAAGGTATAATCGTTGTAGACTTTCCTAGTTACTATTTAGCTTCGGATTACAAGAGTTGTAAATCGAAACCCTGGTCGTGATCAACCATCTAGCGAGGTTGTTAGTTGAACCATCATGTCCCAAATGATTCAGTCACGACTAGTTTTTGTTTATACGGGTTGTCTGGATTTCTGGTGGGATAGGTTAAGAACCGTCCTCGTGTACACGTTTTCGCATATGACTTGTGCAACAAGTCTGTCTAAAAAAATTTAAAATCCATACACGAAAATCTCAATTGTGGTATCAGATTCACTTTCAACTCTGTCAGGACAAATAAGATTCGATGTAATAGTTGTACTATCGTTTCTCTCCATGTATCTATGTTTATATTTTCGGAAATTATCAAACTGTTATGTTTGACAATTCAAGGCGAAGCTATGTTTTTAATTGTGATTGTAGTATGCATTCTGAGCCTTATAAGAAAGTTGTATTCGAACATCGTAATGACCCTTTAGTCTATAACGGGCCGTAATGCACATTTATCGAAACACTTCGTTAGCCCATAACGGGTCGTGATGCAGTTTCCAGTAACGGGTCGTTATACCGTAACGTGTCCTACGTTCCATGTATGTTTATATTTTTTTTGTGGTTGTGTTTTCTTGTTTGGTTAATTATGTATTTTTCGGGTATATTGCACCCGTGTATGTAATAGTTTGGTTTATTTTATTATTGTAATATTTGTAAACCGAACTGTGGACCAAGAAGAGGAGACGAAGAACAAAGAAGACAAGCTGACATCACTAGAGCTAGTGGGAGAAAGTGGGAGCTTGTAGAAGCATGAAGACAATGTTAGACATGTGCCATGTTTTATTTTGT
Organism: Deinandra increscens subsp. villosa; assembly: GCA_039602395.1. Lineage (NCBI taxonomy): Eukaryota > Viridiplantae > Streptophyta > Magnoliopsida > Asterales > Asteraceae > Deinandra > Deinandra increscens. The sequence continues at coordinate 21,477,865 of JBCNJP010000015.1, forward strand.
ACACCCCATTCAGTTTCGTTCATTGGTTCTGACAGAATCGGAGACTCATTAAAGCTCAAGTGCATACTATCTTGTTTTTGTTGTGAATGCATGTGATTGTCTATCACGACATAGGCCATTAGATCACAATTTTAAAACGAAAAATTTAGAAGATATTTTATTAAGAGATTCGAAAAGTATATTAAATAATCAGTTTATTTAATGAAATCGGTTTTCTTCAAGTAAAATTGAATAGTTTAATTTTATGAAAACCACAATTAATAAAAGTTATTAAAATTGGTTCGTGAAACGACCTACTTAGCTTTACCTAGGGTATTTAAAACTTAGTCGGTCGAGTGACTGAAAAGAGCTTCAAGTCGTCACGAACCATTATGGAAGGCTTACGTCATGTAATAAGTCGTACATATATATTTTTAAATATGACCCGAAACGGTAAATTTAAAATTGGCAACCCAATTCAAATCGATATTTTTGCGCCACCCTGAACTAAGGACACTCGAACTGATCTATCCGAACCCCCGGTGTTAGTGTTGACCCTGTATCCGGGCTTACGGTTTTAGTTAGAGGTAGAACCGCGATTTCCATATCACATGGGTCGGCTCTACGATTTTAGTTCAAGGACAAATATCATTTTTATAACAAGTTCTATAAGTGGGCATAGTTGGGAATAACGTGTCGCTTGACAACAATCGTCAAGTTTTCTCAAAACGAGAGTTGTAGTGGACACAATCGATAATCGTTACCCACCTATGTAACCTGGCCGGTGAAGAGAGCTAAGCCATTATACAGAGCTAAGGCCAAGCGGGATCTCACCCTAATCATATTTTTGTTTTCTTGGGTCATAATTAATTAGGTTTTTCTGCATGGAAATTACAAAAATATGTTCTTGTTTTTCTTTATATGTCAACTAGTAATTCCGACCCCGCTAATCATCCCTCCATGTTCTTGCTTAAGTCCATCCTTGAGAAGGAAAAGCTTAATGACACCAACTTCATGGATTGGTATCGAAACCTGGGAATTATTCCCACCGCTGAAAAGAAATTTTATATTCTTGAGAATCCAATCCCTGTGAACCCGTCGTACGCTCTGGTGCCACGTACACAGCTTGGGCTAGGCATGTTGATGACTCCCAAACTGTAGCCTGCCTTATGCTGATAACCATGGTCCCTGAAGTTCAGAGGAACATGGTTGACAAAACAGCGTATGACATAAGTGAGCAGCTGAAAGCTACGTTTCAGCACCATGCTCGTCACGAACATTTTGAGGCGATGAGATCACTCATTTCGTGTCGTATGCAGGAAGGTTCTTCAGTCAGTGCTCACGTACTGAAAATGAAAGGTTTTATCAATCATCTAGCACGATTGGACAATCCACTAAGTGATGAGTTGGCTACAGATATAGTCCTCAATTCGCTGCCCAAGTTATATGACCAATTTGTTTTGAACTTTGATATGAATGGTATGGATAAGTTGTTGGGTTACGACAAGTGCCCGGTGACGACAAAAAAAAACTTTTACATTTTAATTTAGCCATCACCGACCGAGCATTAGCAAATAAGAGTTTGAACAAATTAATCAAGTAATCCGTTACACAACGGAATAAAATGATTCAAACTAATTAAACGCGTAAACCTAAAAATCATAAACACGTCAACAGGATCACGATCACCAAATACATGCAAACACCAATCGCGTTAAAATCGAGCGCGAATGCAATTACGATAACATGATCGAAATAAAACGACAAATCTAAAGCGAGATTTAGATATACCTGAGCAGTATTCTAACAAACGTTAAAGACACCGAGGGGCAACGAGATGTCGCTAGGGTTTCACGAAAAAACACGATCCGACCGTTCGGATCTAGAATTCGTGCATCTCCTCCCGATTGACTAGTCGCGTACTACGACGACTCGAATGGTGGCGGTGACTAGCTCGCGCCAAGCAGAGATGAAATGGCGACGGTCGCAGCTAGGGTTAGCGGCGGCAACGAAGACTGCGGAGGTGGCGACAGCTTGCAGTGGCAACGCTGCAGAGCGTAGAACCTAAATGTTATTTTACATAACTGTACATAAGTAACACAATTGCATTAGATGCTTAAGACTGTTGAGGGGAACATTCCAACAAAAGTTGTAACTGGTTTAGTGCTGATGGTTCGAGATGGCCGTATTGGTAAGAAAGCTAAGAAAGCTAAGGGAAAGAAAGGCAAGGGGAAGGGCAAGATCAAGAGCAAGAAGCAAGATACTCCCAAGGCAAATCCTCAGAAGGATACACATTGCTTTCATTGTGATGAAGCAGGGCAATGAAAGAGGAATTGCCTACCTGGCTGAACTGAAGCTTAAGAAGTTATTAATTGCAGGAGAGTCCTCAAGTATACATGTTATTGAATCGTTTTTGTTTTCTAGCAAATCTTGGGTGTTAGACGCTGGATGTGGTACTCGTATCCGTAATGATTTACAAGGACTAAGAAAAGTTAGGGATATGAAGCAAGGTTAAGAGAGGTGGAGAGAGGTGCAGAAATCAAAGGTTAAGAGAGGTGGAGAGAGGTGGAGAGAGGTGCGACCGACTAGGTTAAGAGAAAATAAAATAATGGTGGTATGATTTTTCTAAATGCGTTTGTACTTAACTAGATTTACTATCCCCTCGTTGTTACTAGTATAGCGTGGGTACACAAAGCAATAACATTGCTATAACGCAACTTACATAAAAATGTTTAACGACGTAAAAATTTAGAAGTCCAACGCTCAAAGTACCGAGCGTAGAACCTAAATGTTATTTTACATAACTGTACATATCGTAAAACTAACTCATGTGCTGAATGAGTTGCTTTTGGATAAAAAACAAATAAATAGATAAATAATTTACCTGCCATGTGTCAACCATCTAAGGCTAACATATAGCCCAATTAAAAACCGATGCTATTCCCATAAGATAATTAACTTTAAGTTTTTTTTTTCTCATAAAAAAGGTTAATTTAATCTATTTATATTAAATAAATAGAAAAACTAAAATGCTTAATGTTGTGGTCTTAATCGAAATAAAACTGAAAGTAGGAGTAAGAAAATAATTTTAAAGTTTTTGCAAGAAAAATGTTATGCATGGTAAAACTTTTGGAAGAAAAAAGTTATGCATGTGGCAAAATCTATTGACAATGATATCAAGGAAGGGTTTTTGTATATCTTTTATTGTGTATCTACAAATGAGTAAGAGTCCAAACATTATAGGCTTTACAGATGTACATAAAAGGAAACACAGCAATGCGTGAGCTGGATATTGGTAAGAGAACGTGGATGATTGATGCTGAAATCATGGGATATGACTAACGGCCCCTTAATTGTCTCAAACAATATATTTTTTTCCTTTTAACACTCCCCCTCAAGTTGAATAGTTGGATCTCCAAAATTCAACTTGGCCAAACAGTCAGAGAAGATCCTTCCATTAACCGCCTTTGTTAGAATGTCAGCCAATTGATCCTTTGATGAAATAAATGGTAGTTTATAATCCCCGCATCTAGTTTCTCTTTAATAAAGTGTCTATCCACTTCCACATGCTTTGTTCGATCGTGTTGTACTGGATTCTCATAAATTTGAATTGCAGCTGTATTGTCACACATGATCTTAGTAGCTCGATCTGGAGGAAAGCCAATCTCAGTAACAAGTTTACGTATCCATAATACTTCAGCCAAGCCCCGAGCTATCCCTCTAAATTTAGCTTCAGCACTTGATAGAGCTACAACCTTTTGTTTCTTACTTCTCCATGTAACAAGATTTCCTCCTACCAGAGTGAAATAACCTGATGTTGACCTCCGATTTCCCTTGTCTCCTGCCCAATCAGCATCAGTATATGCTTCGATCCTTAGATGTTTGTTTGTTTTGAACAGGACACCATGACCAGCAGTTCCCTTAAGATATCTGACAATTCTCAAGGCCGCATCCATATGACTAACATGGGGTTGATGCATGAATTGACTCACCACCCCTACAGCATATGCTATGTCTGGACGAGTGTGTGCGAGGTATATCAGTTTTCCAACCAATCGTTGATATCTTTCTTTGTCAGCTAACTTTGCCCCTGTCTCCATACGAAGTCTGTGATTGGCGATCATGGGGGTATATGCGGGTTTACAGTCGATCATCCCTGTCTCTACCAAAAGATCAAGAACATATTTTTTCTGACAAATGAAAATTCATTGTTTCGACCTCAGCACCTCAATTCCAAGAAAATATTTGAGCATGCCCAAGTCTTTCATCTCAAACTCTGTGAACAAGTTTTCCTTTAGCCTTGCAATTTCTTCTGTATCGTTTCCCGTAATGATCATGTCATCAACGTAGATAATCAGGCACGTAACAAACCCCTTTCTTCGTTTAAGGAACAAAGTATGATCTGAGTTACTTTGTTTAAAACCGTATTTCTTCATAGTCGTAGTAAACTTTCCAAACCATGCTCTAGGGGATTGCTTTAACCCATAGAGAGATTTCTTTAGTCGGCACACCTCCCCAGTCTCAAAATCTTTTGTAAATCCTGGAGGAGCTTCCATATAGACTTCTTCCTTGAGTTCTCCATGTAAAAAGGCATTTGTGACGTCGAATTGATGAAGTGGCCACCCCTTGTTTGCCGCTATTGAGAATAGAACTCTGATTGTGTCAATTTTGGCAACAGGTGAAAAGGTTTCAGAGTAATCAACCCCGTATGTTTGAGTGTATCCTTTAGCAACTAGCCGAGCTTTGTATCGTTCAACCGTCCCATCTGGTCTATGTTTCACATTAAAAAACCCAGCGACATCCTACAGTTCTTTTTCCTGAGGGTAGTCGGCATTTCTCCCATGTTTCACTCCTCTCAAGGGCGTTCATTTCTGTTTCCATTGCTTTTCTCCAGTTCTCGGACTCTAGAGCTTGTTTTACATTAGTTGGAATTTTCTCAGAGTATAAGGATGCCTTGAAAGCTTTGGCTTCTTTTGATAAGCTTCCACTTGCAATGTTTGCCATAGGATACCTAGAACCTCGTGTCTCTTTCTCTGGTGAGTATCTTTTCGGTGGAACTCCTCTGTTAGTTCTTGGTGGAAGAACATATCTTCTAGTTGTCTCCCCTAGTTCACTTTGTTCATCCTGTATTGGAGCAACATTTTCTTCTATCTCATGGTTAGAAGAATTAGTGAACTCTCTATTATTAACAAATTGATCTTGAGAACCACTTACCTCAGTCATCAGATTGGGAGGATCATATCCTGTGACACTGACTGTAGGTGTTGCATTATGTGAAGATGATGACTCAGCATGGGTATCTACATTAACTTCTTCGGATGAAGATACCCATTTTAACCAACTCAGTGTGTCATTATATTCCCTCTCCCCCTGACCACTGTGTTGGGTATTGTAGAAAAATTCTGTTTCAAGAAAGTCACAGTTCATAGTGGTAAACACGTGACGCTTCTTTGGGCTATAACACCGGTATCCCTTTTGATTAATTCCATAACCCACGAAAACGCATTTTTCGGCACATGGATCAAGTTTGGTGCGTTCTACTTTGGGTATATGGACAAAAACAGAGCAACCGAACACCCGAGGTTGAAGGGTAAGGGCAAGTGGAATTTTGGTAAACTCGGACAAAGTTTGGAGAGGAGTTTTAAGTTTGAGTGCCTGGGTTGGAAGGCGATTGATAAGATAGGTGGCAGTAGCAAGGGCTTCGGGCCAAAAAGCTTTAGGTACTTGTGATTCAATTAAAAGGGCCCGTGTTATTTCTAGGAGAATGCGGTTTTTTTGCTCAGCCACGCCATTTTGTTCAGGAGTATGTGGACACGAGGTTTGATGGATTATTCCATTTGTTTGAAAATATTCTTTCATGGAGGTATTCACAAACTCTCCTCCATTGTCATATCGTAATATTTTTATACTTCTTTGGAATTGAGTTTTAATCATGGAATGAAACATAGTGAATTTCTCAAACACTTCGGATTTATTCTCTCAAAAAATAAACCCATGTCATACGGGTGCAATCATCAATAAATAGAAGAAAATATCGAAAATTTTGCCCCCCGATGACTTCAGCGGGACCCCACACATCAGAATGAATTAATTCAAAAGAGTTTTCAACTCTAGTTTTATTAGGTCTGAAGGTATGTCTATGACTTTTTGCCAAAACACATGTCTCACAATGTAAAGATTCATTTGAACGAAAAAGTTTGGGAAACAAAAGATGTAAATAAATGGTGGATGGATGTCCCAGCCTCCTATGCCATAGCCATGCTTCTCTAGTAGTAGTCTCATGAGCCATCATTACATTACCCTGCTGAGTCACTTCATCCACATAGTACAACCCCTGACGTTCAGTGCCACGTCCAATAATCGTTCTCGTCCTGATGTCCTGTAAGATGCAAAAAGTGGGATACATTAGAACAATGCAATTCAACTCTTTTGTCACATGACTAATAGATAATAATTTATGTGATAGAGATGGAACATAGAGACAATTTGGGAGTTTTAATGTTGGGGATATTTCAATGGTTCCCCCCGCTTTTACTTGAACAATCTCCCCGCTAGCGGTTTGAATGCGAGTTTTTTTGGGTTTTGATATTAAGCTTATATCAGACATCTCACATGTTATTGTGTCTGTCGATCCACAATCAAATATCCATGGTTTATTAAGGGTGCTACAATAATTTTTTGTAAGATTGGCTTTTCCAAGAATAATATTTTCCATCTCATACTTTTTACAGTTTGAGTGTTTGGGAGTATTATCTATCAAATCCGAAACATAAGGATTTTGAAACACGTCATTATTTTGACAGTTAACTAGTGGAGGGTTTTTTTTGAAAATATCAGAAACATGAGGGTTCTTTGTGTTAGGGTTAGAGATTAAGGGGTTTAAGAGTAAACTCTCAACCCCTTTACCTGCGTTGCTTTCCTCCTCCTTCATTTGAGCAGCCACCATGCCCACGAATCCACTAAAAACTCGTCACTTCCGCCGCTATTCTGAACCTCAGGGATGCCCATGACGGCACACGCTTTTCCTCCATCTTTATTATTTTTCTTGTGACCGTCACTCCACCAATCCGGATATCCAACAAGCTTGAAGCATTGTTCCTTTGTGTGTTTAGCCATACCACAATGGCTGCATTTTAGTTTAGACTTGTCAACCCGAGATGTTGTTCCAGATAGTTTCCCGTTCGATTCTGAGCGACGCTGCCCATGGGTGAAGCAGGCTGACCCTCCGATTTCAACAGCACTAAGGCCGGCGGCAACTCCTTCCCAATGGGTGTTACTTTCGACAACCCCTAGTATGCTCGGTGGGCTGTTTCTTTTCGTACGGCCGCATATGCACCTTCCGCTGATGGAAGAGGATCCCACCTCAGAATCTCTCTTTTAATCGAATCATATTGTCGATCCAGGCCATTCAAGAACTGAAAGAGCTTTTGTTCAGTCCTGATGTTGTTGTATGTAGCGATGTCAGCAGCACACGTCATAGGGTTTGGATCCCGTCGTTCGATTTCACCCCAGATTCCTTGCATAACAATCCAAAAATCCTCAAGAGGAGTGTTATTCTGCTTGTATTCGTTTGCTTTGACATGTAAGTCGAAAGTTTGTAACTTGTCTTTACCGCTGCTATACGTGTCCACCAGGGCGTCCCATAGTGACTTCGCTGTAGGAAACTTAGTCAAGTTGCTGGCTAGAGACGGTTCGATATTTTGTATCAACCATGAAAAAACCACCAAGTCCTCCTGTTCCCACTGATCGAAGTTGTCATCAGTTGGTTTTGGTGGTGGTGGTTTTCCAGATAAATGGCTAAGAAGTTTCTTTGATTTTCCCCCGATAGCAACCCGAATCATTCTTGAACAAAGAGCATAGTTTTGGCTATTTAATTTGAGACTGATTGTGAGACCATCAGAAAGGGTTTGTTTGTGGTTGGGGTTTTGGGAATTCAAGCTATTTTTGAGGATGTTTGCGATTTGATTAGTGAGGTCACTTGTGACCTGACTGTCATCACCAGACATGGCAGTTTGTAAGGTTAATTAGGGCTATATTGGGTAGATGAGCTGATGAACAAATGAATAGATCCAAGGACCATTCACTGCTCTGATACCATATTGACAATGATATCAAGGAAGGGTTTTTGTATATCTTTTATTGTGTATCTACAAATGAGTAAGAGTCCAAACTTTATAGGCTTTACAGATGTACATAAAAGAAAACACAGCAATGCGTGAGCTGGATATTGGTAAGAGAACGTGGATGATTGATGCTGAAATCATGGGATATGACTAACGGTCCCTTAATTGTCTCAAACAATATATTTTTCCTTTTAACAAAATCGACCACATGTTCTAAAATTCAGACTGTGAGGGTGGCAAATCGGCAATAGGTTCGGACCAATCGATGTAGCTTTTGTGTTCGTTGCCACATAGATAGCATAAGGGAGGAGGTGTGATGGTAGAGGCTAATAAAATGATGCAACCTCATTAACACATAAATTAGTAAATTAGTTTGTAAGACCCCTCTTAATGGTCTCTTCTTAGGTATTTCCTTACCATGTCACCAATGTTAGCAATATGTCATGGGTGTGTTATCATTGCTCATTTCTTCATAAAGAAACATGTCTTCACAATTTCTTGACAATTGTGGGTCCCAAATAAAATCTATCTTTCTTTTTTTCTTTCATAAAAATAAAAGAGAATATATTCTTTCATGAAAACCATTTCATTTCAATTGAAAAGTTTTTATCAGCCCGTGACATGAAACAACAAAATATCCCATCTTCAATTGTTCTTCCAAATCAATTTATGAAGCTTGTATTATTTATTTATATATACAAACATATATCATATATCAAGAACAAAACTAGTTGGGCTAGTTTGAACCTATATTTTATATTCTATCATTCTCATATGCAAGTTTAATTTATTATATAACAATGAAATTTTGTTCATGAATAGTGAGCTTTTGGTTTCCTATAGTTTGGTCACGTGACTTTAGTGCTTTGACGTTTTCTATCCTAAACTTTTACGATTTATTTTTTTTTCTTTTTTCTTTTTAACGAAATAGTAAACTTTTAGTTTTCATAGTTTGGTCACATATGTTTTATACTCTTACGTTTTGTACCGTTTAACTTTTAAAGTTTTTTTTTATTTTAATTTTTGTTGTCTTCTATTTTGGCAACGAAACTTTTAACTTTTCTAATTTTGTTTTTAGTATATTTTTATAATTTTATACTTTCACTACAAGACCTTTAAACTCTTATGTTTTATACCCCCTTAAATTTTTTACCCTCTAGCTTTTAAATTTTTGTTTTAAGTTTTGTTATCTTCTACTTTGCCCACGAATCTTTTAACTTTTCTACTTTTGTTTTTAGTATACTTTTATAGTTTTATACTTTCACCACGAGACTTTTAAACTTTTACGTTTTATACCACTTAAGTTAGTATATTTTTATAGTTTTATACTTTCACCACAAGACTTTTAGACTTTTACGTTTTATACTCCTTAACTTTTTGACCCTCTAACTTTAATTTTTTTTTTTTTGTTTTAAGTTTTTTGTCTTCTACTTTGGCCACAAAAATTTTAATTTTTCTACTTTCGCTTTTAATATACTTCTATAGTTTTATACTTTCACTACAAGACTTTTAAACTTTTACGTTTTATGCCACTTAACTTTTTTACTTTCGTTCAGTATACAAATTCAACCCCGCAGCAACGCGCGGGGGGAGTAAACATCTTGTTTTACTACAATGTCAAACCGAAGCAACCAATCTCGATCACTCAGTAACGATATGTGGCAAAGCTTGATCGACATCCCGTCACCGGCAAATTCTTCATCCGCTCCACAAACAAGCAACCCATCATCGTCAAGAAATATGGAGATGTCACCATCAAACATTATGAGGACGCCACAATTCTCCTTCAATCCATATTCACAACCATTTTACAACCAAACTGGTTTTCCGCCCGTCCCACCACATTTGTATAGTCAACAAAATTACACCCAATTCCAACAACAATACTTTCAACAATATGGACAATACCAAAATCCTCAAACCTCACCCGTCAACCAACCTAACTTAGATAGTGTTGCCTCGGGCGATGATGATGAAGAGGAATCCCACAATAAGAAAAATAAGGGGAAAAGGGTCGTGAAAAAATGGACCGATCAAGATGCTTTAATTTTGACGCAATGTTGGATCTCGATTTCCGAAAACCCCATCACCGAAAGAAGTCAATCGGATGCGGCTTTTTGGGCTTCCATTGTACAAGCATTCAACATGTTAGTTGACGAAAAACGTATCAAAAGTCAGCTAACCGGAAAATAGAACAAGATACAGACTGCGGTTAGACAATTTGGTGGTATCATAAAAAAGTACACCGATAAGAGGCGCCAAAGCGGAGCCTATGACAAAACCGCTTTCGACGCAGCCCATGCTCACTACAAACAAGAAACAGGAAAAAACTTTTTATATGAGCAGTGTTATCATGAACTCAAAGGTTATCCAAAGTTTTGGAATGACCATGGTGTCAGGGGGGAAAGATGGTTATTCCATGACCCCACGGCACCAGTAAATCTCAACGAAAACGATGAGCCGAACCTAAATTTGACCTCAAACCCGACCGCAAACCCGAACTTGGCTATGGATGCCTTGTTCCAAGACGACCCGATTAAGAGACCACCGGGTCGCAATGTTAGCCGGAGGACTGCAAGTTCATTAGATGCAACTTCCGGACGAAAGGGTTGCAATACAACAACGCATGGGCGCGAAATTACGCGATATAAGTGTGCACCATCGACTTCGCAAGGCTCTAATCGAACATATTTGGAACCTCCCGGCAAACTACCGCAACTTTATTGTAGGTTCTTTTAATAATGTATTTTTTTATTGTAATGTATTTTCTTAATTAATGTAGTGTTTATTTTATTAATAAAAGGTGTGTGTTTTGTTTTTAACAAGATGTTCCGACCGCCGCTACGCGGACGGTGCGATTGTATGGCAAGTTGTTGGAGAACCGCTTGCGTTGAAGCTATGTGTTGGGCTGTGCGGTTTTGGAGATATGTGTAGTTTGCCTTATAATGGGTGTTTAGTATGAAAGAACCATGCTGTTGAAGCAAATCTATCTCGTATACTTAATTATAATACATGAAATGTGTATAAATCTAAACATAGGTAACTAAGTTAATAAGATATAGAAGATTTCTTGGTAGCCAAATATATGGTACAAAAGTAGGTTTGAAAGTGGATGAAGCAGCTAACATAGCTTACATATGGAACAGTTATGTGAATAGACATTTCTAACCAAATAGGCCGCTAAACATGCATTATCACAAACATATGGCAGAGACAGTTTGAAAGCCCAATCATGTGTACGAAAAGTAGAATCAAACATACAACTTTTCTTAGAACTTAACAATAAGACATTAACAATCACACTGGTGCAATTAACTTAATTTGACAAAACACTTACCATGCACCATGCTTTGCTCATCAACCTCGCGGTGCTACCATCTTCATCTTCATCGCACCCTTCATCATCATCATCATCATCGAGCCACGGCAGGTAACACTTCTGGCTCCTTCGACCTCTAATCTCTAAATCGAAGCCATCTTCATCTCCATCTTGATTTTAATTTGCAGGTACCAATTAGTTATTAGCAGCCCCCCAACAACATGTAAAATCTAAATTGAAGCCATCTCCATCTTGCTGAACGGGTGCTTATGTTCTTCTTCGCATCTAAAAACAATATGATATTGTTGATTATTAGTTGTGCAAATCTGAAAACTAATAGATCAGCAATAAGTGAAATAGCTGATGTACTAACTCAAAGAATTTAAGGGAATCCCAAATTGTGCTTTCTCTAAGGTTTCATAAAATCAAAAAAAAAAATTAATATTAATAATAACAAAATAAAAACTGATATACTTATAGGAGTATTTGAGAATCAACCCTATAAGTGGATTAATCTGAATTTTCCATATCCTAGATGGTAAACAGTAATTAAGAAAGGTAAACTTTAACAAAAGATAAGTCCAATAAATAAAACACATCCTAGTTTGAACTTGATTTTGTTTTAGAAAATGCCATTGAAGGCCCTAATGATCTTTAGGTCCCAAATACAAATAAAATACTAATGGGTCTTTATCCTTCTCCATGACAAATTCCTTCTATTTCTTGATCAAATCACATAACTTATTTCTTGCTGATGGGACTCTGCAATTTCAAAACTCAGTTGGAACATGACAGAGAACTTTAAAAGACCATGTTTTCTCACCCAATGTGGGTCAAACCTGGTAAATTCAGGTTGCTAGAGATGTCTAAAAGCTATTGCAAAGTGGGCTTGGCAGCGTAGTTAGACAGTAGTAGCATTCAAAGCCGATCCTAATCATTAAGAATCCTAGGCAGCTGACATAAATCAATCAGCAAACTAATAAATTAAGCAACCATATTTACATCAAAGATAATTAATTTGGTAGTTGCCTACAGAACCTCATACATAGCAAGGCGGCACGGAAGCTGACCTTTGTTATTGATGGAGCAGAGGGATCATTATCATAAACATCGTCAATGATCTTAAGATCCTCGGAACCTTTGTTGTTGATGGAGCTGATGATCTTAAGTAACGGGTAACCAAAACAACATAGACAGAAAACAAAGCAGACTAATAAAGACGATGCAAATATTGGTGTACAAAACTGAATGCAAGTAAATGAAATGCACCTAAAAACAAACCCAAACCTAAATGTTGTCGCTTTAAAGAAATCCAGATAGATAACAAAAGGCATTTTGAGAAATTATGACTCTAGATGAATACCCTCAATTAGGTAGGATAGCGTAGCGGTCTGGAAGAAGAGGACGATAGCGTACCGGCGTCGCCGTCGCCACCGTCGATCTCTCCCTCTTCCGGCAGTTCATCTTCTTCTCCATCCAATCGAACAACCCTGACTTTGGTGTCGTCAATAACCTTCAATTCTCAGACGCCGATGACTAAACCTTAAACGATTATAACAATTTGAACATAAGAAAACCCTAGATATCAAAATTAGACTTCAGATCTGACCTTAATGACGAAGCCCTTCACTGAGAAAAAACCCTAGAAAATAAAAAATAGGCCTCAGATCTGACCTTCTGAGTTAATGACGTTGCCCTTCAGTGATGTTGTTCGCCGGCAGCGACGACGTGAGATGGTGGAGTGACGGGAAGAAAACCTTCGAGTCAGCGTCGCCGATGGTGGTACTGCAGGTGCCGGCCTCCGACTTGAGAGCGAAGGAGGACGACGGATCGGAGGAGGCATTTTGTGTAGCCTTGTGGAGCCTGCAGATGAAGTTGAGAAAAGTGCTCGGATTTGGTAGAGTAGATGAAAGTCTTGCCAGGTTTTACACGCTAAAGACTCACAGCCACACACACATGATCTGCATACACGACTTGTACACCATGCATTGATAATAAAACACAATAAAATAAGTAATATAATAATACAATTATATTACATTTGAATATAATATTAAGTTATAATAGATTTATCAGTTGTATTTTGTTTAGGTTTTATAATTTAATTTTATAAATAATTAATTGAAAATAATAAAATATGTGAGGAAGAGATGAAGAATAGGTGAGGAAGAGGTGCCATTGGTAGTAATATATCATGGGATAAAGAAATAAAGAAAAGATGATGTGGCACTGAGGAAAAGGTGGTGACTTAGTCACTATTGAAAAAGGCCCGAGTAAGAATAGATGAAATGGGGTAGAGGTGGGGGCTAGTTGTTGTGGTTTGACTAAAATATCAACAAAAACACCAAACAAATCAAGCAAGAAAAGCAGGGACCCCACTAGTATGTACAATGAACACGAGGATGAAGAAGAATTTGATTCTAATAATGAAAAATTCTTATAGGTGCAACAAGCTATTATTGGAGTTCACATTTAAAGGGAAGAAAAAACTGACAACAATATGTTTGAAAATTTTCAAAATAATAAGTTTGTTGAAGGTGGTATATTTGTGATTCATAGGGGTGGTAATATGAATGTCGGATACGATGCTACAATGCTAACATTCAAACCGCATGTTTGCGACCATTAACATTATTCGAAACGATTGCATTTTTTTTAACACAAATATTGATGAGACTAATGCTCGTAATCCTATAAAAGGAATAATATTGGCTACATTACATATTTTTATAAGAAATTGAATTTTGCGAAGTTTGAAATTTCGAATTGAATTATTTATAATGTTCATGGAAATCTCAATTTGGGATTAAGACGTGACGGATGACTAGACTTGAAGAGATATGGTTCATTATATCTTGGGGCTACGATGTGGTAGGGATATAAAACGTCTGACTCTGTACCAACTACCAACTACCAACCCCCCACAGCACTTCGGAACAATCAATTTCAACACTTTTTTGGGAGTGATTTTCTGTAGCTGAATTAGCGTTTCCCACAAAACCCCATGGGTGATGACAGTGAGTTTAACAAGCCACTTTTGGATAAAGTATATTATTACAAAAGGTGTCCTGGGTGTAATGTTGATCGGAAAAAAGAGCTGCAAACTGGGTTACCAATAAAGGAAGTGCTTTTTATATGGATTACAGCGCTTTCCGTTGGTAAGCAACTCTTATTTGTTTCAGTTATTCTAGCTAGTTAGCTGTGGTTTTAGATGACGAGTTGAATGGATAAGAAAACAGGTTGTTCTGGTTACTCTTCTGTCTTTATGCATGTTGGCACGTTAATTGCACACTAACTGTTCGATAAAATGTCTGACCGGAGGCACTATGTATGATGACTCTCTTTTGCTATCCCTATCGTTTCCCAGTTAACTCACATGAACAGTGATGTCATCTTCAGCAGCAGTTTTGAGTTTTTTAAGGTGATTTACAAAGATAGATCTGCCAAACTGATAGACCCAGTTTATTTTAATATTTGCAGTCTGGGACCCTGAGTCATTTTCCTTCTTTTTTTTTAACTATTTTTTTTTTATCTTCTTTCAACTGAAAACAAGACTTTCTGGTCTGAAATGAGTGCAGGTGTACAACAATTAATTTCTATAATTTCTGAAGTGAGTTTAGGAAGCCAAATAGGTGCTTAATTTACACTTCTTTTAATGGGTGTTGATGAGTTTAGGAAGCTACTTCTAACCAAAGTTGTTTTGGGGGTAATGTGGATCGTTATAAAGAGATGTAAACCGGGTTAGCATTAGAGGAAGTGCTGTGAATATTGATTGTGTTGGTAAGCAATCTTGTTTGTGTTAGTTGTTTTTCACTGTTTTATCGAGTCCAAAAGCGTGTTTTAGATTTTCATGTTGCGTCGACTAGTTTATATAAACAGATGGGAAACATTTCTTACTGTGTTATTCAGAGTATATATTCAGAGTATTTACATTGTCCAGAAAAAAAAAACCAATTTTTACACTACAAAATATTAGTGACTTTTTCCTGGAACCATGCAGGTCTGCCTGCGATAGCTTATATGGTTTGTTGCATTAGAAGCATACAAGCTGAAGAATATGATCTTGAGGTTTCTTATTGCGTTGCATAAGAACTGTTTTTTTTTTTTTTTTTTTTTTTTTGTTCTTCTCCTATATGTATGGTCAGTATAAAGTACTAAAAATTGAATTGTGAAGATGTATACAGTAGTTCAAGAGTGATGCATAACATAGTTATCAAAAGAGAGCCTTTACGCCTTGTGTGTGCCTTTGAATGCCTAGATATAGCATTTAGGAATTCAAGCTGGGAACTTTCAGGGCTTGTAAACTGGTTTAGTTGACTCATTTGACACTTTTTCTTTTTTCTTCTGTCGAATTTCATAAATAGTTAATTTATTATATATGATTACAAAACCTACTATTAATAGAAAAATTCTTTAATTTATGACAACAATACAGAAGAAGGCTGTAAACACTTGAGTATGCACTAGATTACTTCTGTTCTACCATTTCATTTATATATATTTGACCCTTTAGCAAGAAAATATAATCCAAACCGAGTCATTTTTAAACAAATGAGTTAAAACTGCCTCCCCAATATCTATCTGCATTAACTTCTTCCAAAGAATCTGAAGAACAATAAAACTAATAGAGCCTTTTGATCAAATTGCAAAAGCCTAGATTTTTTTTTACCTGTGTAACAAGATTCCCTAATGATCACACTTTGTAGCCAAACTTTTTCTTCACCTTTCAGTATAAAGCAATATACAATTTTTTCAGTCTTCAAACTTACATTAAAAAACTAGAGTAAATTACATATTTTGTCCTTTAACTTTACCCGTTTTGTAACTTTTGTCCTTTATCTTTTTTTGTTACACTCTTTGTCCTTTAACTTTTTTTTTCTTTCACCTTTGGTCCTTTTTAACAGATTCCGTTAAAATCCACCGTTAAGTCAAGGGTATTTTTGTCTTTTTACTTTTTAGGGTAGAAAAAATTACATATTTTGTCCTTTAACTTTGTCTGTTTTGCAATTTTTATCCTTTATCTTTTATTGTTACATTCTCTATCCTTTAACTTTTTTATTCTTTCACATTTTGTCCTTTTTAACAGATTCCGTAAAAATCCACCGTTAAGTCAAGAGTATTTTTGTATATTTACTCTTTAGTGGTATTTATTATACTTAAATAAAGAGGAAAATTTGAATCTATAATTTTTTTCCTTTATCACCTCACCCACACCCTAACCTTAAACCATCACCGGTGAAAACCACACCCCCACTGTCGATAGGCCGGCGACATCCCATCGAACACTGTCGACGACCCTCCGGCGACCTCCCATCGACCTGACATCAGGTTTGTCAGGGGAGATCGAGGCTGCCTTCTCTCTGAAACGGAAGTGGGGGTGGGTGGGGGTGGGGTGATAAAGGAAAAAAAATACACATTTACATAACACACCCTCCCTCTTTATTTAAGTATAATAAATACCCCTAAAAAGTAAAAAGACAAAAATACTCTTGACTTAACGGTGGATTTTTACAGAATCTGTTAAAAAGGACAAAAAGTGAAAGAATAAAAAAGTTAAAGGATAGAGAATGTAACAATAAAAGATAAAGGATAAAAATTGCAAAACAGACAAAGTTAAAGGACAAAATATGTAATTTTTTCTACCCTAAAAAGTAAAAAGACAAAAATACCCTTGACTTAACGGTGGATTTTAACGGAATCCGTTAAAAAGGACAAAAGGTGAAAGAAAAAAAAAGTTAAAGGACAAAGAGTGTAACAAAAAAAGATAAAGGACAAAAGTTGCAAAACGGGTAAAGTTAAAGGACAAAATATGTAATTTACTCAAAAAACTATTTTTCACACCATATTTATCTTGATGTTACATGCCTGACATGCATTTCCATTATTCCTTCTCAGCACTGCCAATAACATCTCTCTTTCCGTATCTTTATTTCATGGTAAGTATGTTCACTTCTGTATCTGATTTGTTATCCATTTCCCATATTTTGACATTTGAAATTCTTTATCTTGATTATATTGTAGATAAGAGATTTTAACATTGCAGAGGAAGAGGAGGACATTAGTTACTATGCAGGCTATGTGGGTAAGCAAATTTTGCCAATTAAGGCGGTGTTTGGATATGTGCTTTGAAAGTAATTATGTGATATTTTGTAGTTAGAATCATATAGTCAGTTGTAATAGAATAAGCTGTATCAGATAGTGTTTGGATTAATGAATAAAATATCCAAGCATCCCTATCTTTCGTGAATCAATAATGGCATTGGTTGATTGATCATCTAATGGAAGGATATCTCATATAGTCGTGTGATACTCAATTTTATGAAGGGTCTGCATATATGATCGGAAGGGCACTGACATCTGTATTCTGGGGAGTGTTTGCCGATAGATATGGACGGAAACCAGTTATTCTTTTGGGAACTTCAACTGTGTTCGTTACTACTTCCATACTTATTTTTTGCCATTTCATCTAGTAAAATATATAAATATATTATTCTTATAAAGCCTTGTAATTTTCATCTTCTTCAGGGTTATTTTCAACACACTTTTTGGTTTTAGTGTCAACTATTGGATGGCTATAATTACAAGGTTTCTTCTCGGCTTTTTAAATGGGCTACTGGGAGTTATAAGGGTATTCTTTATCATACAGCTTTTACGGTATCTATAAGATGTTTAGATTTTGTTTATTAAGTTTCTTCGCTGCTGATTCATATCCTATAAACAGGCATATGCATGTGAACTTTTCCGTGAGGAACATCAAGCTTTAGGATTGTCATCTGTAAGCAATTAGGCCCTCTTCTTTTCTTTAATTTCATATGAAATCAGCTTCAAGTTATTGCATTTTTAGAAAGTCATTATTATTTATTATAATCCAATTACATCTTCCACA
The DNA here is from genome assembly GCA_039602395.1 of Deinandra increscens subsp. villosa. Lineage (NCBI taxonomy): Eukaryota > Viridiplantae > Streptophyta > Magnoliopsida > Asterales > Asteraceae > Deinandra > Deinandra increscens. The sequence continues at coordinate 21,496,172 of JBCNJP010000015.1, forward strand.
TAATTTTGTACCTAGAAAATTTAATTCGAGTGATCTATTTCAGATTAGTACAGCATGGGGCTTAGGATTGATCATTGGTCCGGCTTTGGGAGGTTTCCTTGCACAGGTTTATATCTCCAGCTGTATCTGGATATGGTATATGTGCCTTTTATATATCCGATGTGCAGATAACATCTTGAAAATTGATTGAAAGAAGAGTATTTATGTCCAATTTACTACTTCACTAAGGAGGGTTCAGAATCTTTTTTTGTCAAAATCATGCATGTAATTTAAGATCAACAAGGATCTTGCAATAAACTCAAATATTGTGTATGTGTTCACAACTCAAATGCACAAATGTGTGTGTGTGTAAATGGGAGAATAATCAAGGTTTCCTTATATCATCTATTGGAAATAAATTTAGTTTCAGGGACCATCTTATATTTTAATCAAAATGTGGAATTGCATAGCGAGTGAGTGAATAACAATTCATATGCCATAAGGCAATTACACTTTCATTTATCGTTTGGCGTCACTTTTAACATGTCTGTTTTAAATTACTCACTCTATGAATAAGGGGTTTGCATGATATAGAGGGATCAACTGCTAAAGTAAAATTGATTGTTTGGTAACCGTTCCAATTCCAGAAGATCGAATAAAAAATTTAATTTTTGCTCTGTCTAGCATAAGTCTTACTTTACAAATGATTGATTGACAGTTGCTCTTAATGACAAAAAAGTTAAAACTTTCACCTTATGGGCTATCTTGAAATGAAAGAATCATTCATGGTGATACTCATTGGAAAAGAAAGATTATTTTTGCTACTTTATTTATCGAAATTCTGATGAACATTTTTTTCTCTTTAACTCTTTCCTTTAATCTTTGTGCTTGTTTTAAAATTAAGCCTGCAGAGAAATTTCCAAGTATAGTATCTTCAGATTCTCTATTGGGGAGGTAGTGTTACCCATTTGTTAACCTCTTTATCTTTCAACAGTGATGATATTATTTGCAAATACGATTTTTGTTATACTCTTCATTTGTGATGCAGGTTTGCATCTCTATTTTCGCACTTTTTGTCACCGTTGGTGCAATTTGGCTTCCGGTACGGTTTTATGCAGTCAACATTAGATTTACTAAAAAATTGAGTCAGGTTCTACACTCATGTCTCCATTATCTGAAGATTGACATGTCATAAATCAAAGCTTTATCTATGTGGCCTCTCTTTAGGAATTGGGATTTAGAGGCCATGCTAAAAACAAAATCACAGCTTTATATGTTGCCTCTCTTTATTTCTGTTGGATTGCACGCTTTTGGCATGAATCTTATTTAAATAATTTTCTAAAACTACAGGAAACATTACACATTCATAAAAGAAATGAGTTAGAGGTGGCTTCCTATGTATCTGATGCTGAGGAAAAAACGGATGAGAAAAAAGGTTCTAGTTTCATCAGGCTCCTCACGAACTGGCCGTTAATGTCTTCTATCATTGTCTATTGTGTTTTCTCTCTTCATGACATGGCTTACACTGAGGTAGATTTTAACATCTGATTAATATTTACAATATTACTGTTTCAAACAATCATTTGCACAGATGATCAATACATACCATTCTTCAATGTATAGGGTTGTTTTTGCCAAAAAAAAAAAAAGAAAAAAAAAACAAACGATGTTTTAGTTTGTTATGAATAGTCGAGGACTATGACATAGAAAGTCAAATCACTCTACAAACTAGCATAACTTCTAAAATGTCCGAGTACCTTTTTACATTCATTTTCCATGCTTTCAGAAACGTGATTCTACTACCTAGCATAACTTCTAAAATGGTGTTGATTATTATCATTCACAGATTTTCTCATTATGGGCTGTGAGCCCTAACAGTTTGGGGGGACTCAACTATACAACTGTGGAAGTTGGCACAGTCCTATCTCTCACAGGTACCAACTCTATACAATCGGACAAAACAATCTGCAATACCTAACATAATATGTGAAGGGTTTGAGTGAGTGAGTGAGTGAGAGGGAGGGAGGAGGGAGGGAATGTTTGTTTGTTTATAGTAATGTTGTACAACTCTATGATGAACAAGAAAACTTGATTGTTCTCAAGATGTCAAAACTTTATTACTCTCCTCTTATCCCGTACTTTATCACTCTCCCTTTATCCCGTAAACATGGCAACTAATTCTGTGGCCAGGTATTCCAAACTGACTGACATTTTCTTATTTGACAAAATTTCAAGCTAACGATCTTATTTGCTAATTATTGAAGCAGTATGTGGGATTGATTTTGGTCTGCAAGCTTTCAATACTGAAAGGGGTTATCGATTCTTGAAACCATCAAAATAGGTCTTTTGATTGCAAACTGATCATTAGTTTGCAATAATGAGCAATTCTTGACAAAATCTGAAAACTTACATGTAATTAAAAAAGGTTTTGCTTGATACTTCTCTCCATAATTTAGTCTTGCTAATCTCTAAGTCTTGCTGTAGGAGTGGGCCTTCTCCTTCTCCAATCCACATTATATCCAATTGCAGAGAGGATATTTGGGCCCATAACGGTAGTTCGCATATGTGGGGTAAGCAATCTTCTTTTTAACATCATTTGTCTACCATTTCCTCAACTATCCATTATGCATGTCTGTAACTCTGTATTTTGGATTTTGTTTGTATGAATTTTGGAGTCAATGTACCCACTTAATAGAGGAGGAAATAAATATTAGATAATTTGGTTGCTTTATGCGTTAACACAACTATTTCTTGTGTAGGTTTTGTCTATTCCTCTACTCACAAGTTATCCATACATAGCGAAATTATCTGGCTTCATGCTCTCCTTTACATTAAATTGTGCATCGATTGTGAAGAATGTTTTAGCAGTAAGTTTTTCATTGACTAAATATTTTTTACTTTATGTAAATAATACTTGATTAACGGCTATTTGTCACTTAATCTAAGATATGAGCACATTAATGGTACTTGATAAAGAATAGGAGGTACTCACTTTTGTTCTTATGAACAGGTAGACATGGTAGTTTTCACCATTTAATTTGGAAATATGTCCAGAACTGAGCTCTATTTTATTGATAACAGATCAAATCTGTTAAACTTGAAAAAAATTATTTAAAAGAGAAATGGGTCAGACGGTTTAAAGTCATCCCATGTAGTTCAAGTGTTTCAGACTGCATAAATTTTGATTAATTAAAAAGTTGAATCACAAATTATTATCAATGCTTTTGCAATAACATTTAATACTTTATATATTTTGGGAATTCATAAGTATATGTTTGCGCTCTACCAAACCGTTTTAAGCTTCCTAATATAGTTTCTTATATTAACCAGGTGTCCATCATAACTGGGACCTCCATGCTGCAAAATAAAGCTGTGGTAATTATCATCATTTCTAAAAATTTCGTTTGTTCTTTTTAAAGTGTCGGGGCGTATAATTAGCTTTGATATTGATACACATGTACATGGATAACAGGATCAAAACCAAAGAGGTGCGGCCAACGGTATTGCCATGACTTTGCAGTCAACCTTTAAAGCAATTGGTCCTGCGTGTGGAGGAGCACTGTAAGTACTATGAAGGGAACCCTCAAATCTCAATATATACACAGATGAGAGAACCTAGAAAAGTCTATCTCAGGCCCATGGGCTATATACAACCAAAGCCTAATAATACAATATTAATAACTTATAATTAAAAAGCACGAGGGCGCAAAGACTCGCGCACCCATCAAACACTTTTACTAGTCTGTTTGTACTTCTTCCCAAATTTGTTGCCACGTTACGTTAATTCTTATTTGTGTTTTTTCTGTAGTTTGTCATGGACTCAAAAGAGAGAAAATGCAGTATTTCTTCCAGGTACATGCTTTCACTCTGTTGGTATTTGTGGCAGTGGCGGATCCAGGAAAGAATATCAGGGGTAGCGGGGACTAACGGGGTTCGGGGGCAGCGCCCCTGAAATTTTTTTTAGGTAGTTAACGGGCTTTTAATCATATTTTTAAGAGGCTTTTGATCATATTTTTAAGTAAAAGCCATAAAATTTCTTCCAGGGGTCGCGAAAAATTCGTTTCAGGGGTCGCGAAAAACCGAAAACCTATAAAAAAAAAATTGCACGTCGGGGTAAAAGTTCAGGGGTAGCGGGCGCTACCCCTGGGCCCTTACTGGGTCCGCCCCTGATTTGTGGAGTGTTTATAGAGGGGTCAATTTTGACTCAAATTTATACTAATGAGTTGTGTTGGTTTATGTTTTATTTCTAGTACTTAAAATTAAGCTAAAAAATTTAACCATATTAGACATATTAGGCTTGTATTGTTATTACTTATAATAGAGGGGTGTCAACTGTAATTATGTATAGTATATATATTCCTCCTGTATGACAGATTTCATTATCAATATAATTACACAGTTACGAGGTTCAACTTGGTATCACAGCCAGGTTGCCCTAGCTGTCGCCAACACTTCCCTGCCGTCGCCTTCTTCTTCCTTTTTCTTTTTCTTTTCCGATGGCAATGCTTCATGCATTCACAACTCAAGAAAAGACATCTCATAATTCCCACAAGTTTGCATTCACCCTATCTCCCACCAATTATGGATACTGGAAAACCATGATCCACCCATTCTTGGTTACGAACAACATGTTCGGGTACATCGATGGCACAATCCCACGACCTTCCCCAACCCTAACTTTCACCGACACAACATCGGCTGACTCATCTGTAACCACAGTTGCATCCACAACACCAAACCCTAATCATGCCACATGGGTAACCAATGATGCCCATGTTCGCATGCTGCTGATTTCCACAGTCTCCGAGGCCTCTTTTCACCATGTTCAGGGTGAAACATCTCGTGAATTGTGGCTCTCTCTAGAAAGGGCTTATGCTCCTCACACTCAATCCAGGGAATACACGCTTAAGACAAAGCTGCTGAAACTAGAGATGAAGGGTGATGAGACAACTACTGCGTATCTTGCTCGCGCTCAGGAATATGCAACAGCTCTCTCTAACATTGGCGAGCCTCTAAAAGACAAGGATGTGGTTATGCTCGTGATATCCGGCCTCCGTGACGAATATAATGGCCTGAAATCTAATCTGCTCGGTCGACAAACTCCTATTTCATTCAGCGAGCTCCCGGGGCTGTTATCTGATCACGATTACATGATCAACAAAACCCAAACAGCCCCCTCTTCAAGTCCGCACGCCCTCACAACGTCGTCAAATGCAGCCTCCTCAAGCTCCGCTGATCCGCGTACTACTGCCCCCTCCTCTCCGAACCTGCTGGCTGTTCAACAGCTTGCAGCCCAGCTCGGTTACCAGCTTACTCCATTCGGACCATCCCAGGCCTTCTACGGCTCTCGCAACAACCGAGGTGCCTCCAATCGTGGTCAATTCAACAATCGCAACCGCGGACGTGGTAATGGTTCACGATCCAATGGCAACCCTCGCAACAACTTTGACTGGGCTTCCAACCATAACACGGTTCATGGCACATGCTCCAGATGCGGAATTGGACACATCCCATCTGACTGCCCCAATAGGGATCCTGCTACAATCAGGAATCGACCATCTGCAAACTATGCTGATACGCGCTCCACTGCTTCCACTGCTTGGTTCCCTGACACAGGTGCCAATAGCCATGTTACACCAGACTTGTCAAGCTTAGGGTCTGCAGAAGCATATCATGGCGATGACTCTCTTCATGTTGGTAACGGTAAAGGTTTACCTATCTTACATATTGGTTCATCTCATATTTACTCACCTTCCAAAACCTTTTCTTTAACCAACATCCTCCGTGTTCCTCAAATCAAGCACAACCTTCTTTCTGTTCAAAAATTTTGTCTTGATAATAATGTTTTCTTTGAATTTCACCCTTTTTTCTTTTGTGTGAAGGACATATCTACACGCACTACCCTACTCACGGGTCCAAGTAAAGATGGCTTGTACTCGCTCATTCTGTCTCAACGGAAATACATTTTAGAGCTTCTACAACGGGCTGGTCTCTCTGAAGCAAAGCCGGTTCCATCGCAAAAGAGAACATGTCAAATTTGTTAAAAGTCATCCAAAACTTATTCAAATAAATAAAGCATTTGAAATCATTTAGTTAAGAAAAGCTTAGATAATATTGTAACAATGTAGCTATTTACCCAACCTGACCCGACCCACAATAAAATTACATGTTCGGACCTTCCTTTAACAGTTACCCAGCTTGTCCAGCCACCATTTATCATTTTCAAGTGTTTGCACAGTAAACCCTGTTGGTCCAACCATGGACCCTATTAATTCAGGATCCTTTATCGAATTCGAAGTTTTAGATCAACAAATGTAATTAACTAAGCAACGAATAAGACAACCAACTAACCAACCAGGAATCAAACACATAACCTTTTTTATATCATAAAATACATCAGTTATTTTTCAGTGTATAGATTTTAAATCATAAAATAGGTTGTGATTCCATTTCAAACAATAAAAATCATCTAGCATTAAGTTAAATAATAGATACCTATCCTTAAATTATAATATTTTTTGAAAGAAGTTTAAGATAGTTCAAATTTTAATAATCTATAAGTTAGATCGGATTAAATGTATTACTTTGTGAATTAAAATATATATTAAAGGTTTAAAGAAATTCTAATTAAATTGGTTTGGAAAGACTACCAGGATCTGAAAAACAAAAAAAAAGAAAAACAGAAAAAAGTTTAGTAACGTGTATGTTTTGAGGATTGAACACATGATCTTAGATAAGGAAAGCTTTAACCGTTTAATCTAAAGTCATTGACTTTTTCATTTCAATACATATATACATATAAAGGGAGATGATCATTTGAGAACTAATTGGTTTTGAGAACTTTTAAGAACCATTCTAAGCCACTAGTTTATATATATGAAAAACCCCCAATGAATTAGAGTGGTCCCCACCTGAAATTAGTGGTTGAGATTTGGTTCTCAAAAGTTATCAAAATAAAAAGTTCTCATTTGAACCTAACCCTATATATAAATATATAATTCATATATATATTTTTTTAATTTATGGGCCCCAATAATTTGGGGGCCCAAGGCGAAAGTTTTTTTTTTCTTTTTAAGTAACGGGCCGACCCTCGATTAAATCATTGTTATGAGACAGTTGATGCACATAAAAAGCCTCTTTACTACTTGTAAGAAAAATGTTGCATAAAAAATGCTTGTAAATTAATCAGATTTACTGTTTTGTTTAATTGCAGGCAACCACATGATATTTTTCATATTGAGTGTGATTGAGGGGATTGGAGTTTTGCTTACATTCAAACCTTTTTTGACTTCAAACCAGTACTAGTTGAGAGCACCTGGAATCAAGCTTAAACCCTCAGTTCATTCCAGTTAAGATCGTCTTCTTTTTACGTAGTATAACTCTAGTTGGTCGGTCAAATGATTTAGGTAACAGTTCATACATGGGCATTCAATGATGTTGATATAAGAAGTAGTTGTAACTGTGAAAGGGCCTCTAGCATTTTATCAAAAGATTACATGTTTTCAGTCACAACCTGTTTAAGCTGCAAATTCTTGTCTTGCGTATCCATGGTTAGAGAGACCGGAAACATGAGGTTGTCATTCTTATTGATCCTCTCACCATTACATGTCATGAACATTACATTAAAGTTTCCAGTAATCATATCAAATTCATCGCAAACCATGTTTCTGTAGTCGTAAAATCATATCATTTGAAAGCCCAAATTGAAGAGATAGGAAGTTACAAAACATATAACCTTGTATTTCGAAAATGGATGCATTTTATCAAGTTTAGAATTGGTATCGAGGATGAACACAAAGAACAAAAGAATTAAACTAATATCTTATGATATTCAAGAGAACCATTGAAAAACTCAAATACAATGTTATGACTAACCTTTCTTTGTTAAGCCATATATATAAGAATGATTAATCAAGACTATTGTAACTCTAATACAATTCTATCTTAGGTAATTAATTAATTAATTAATTATTTTCCTCACTTAGGTAATCTCTTGTTCCCCAAGTAAATCACCAACTAAACCGACTTGTCTAGATGCGGCCGAACCTATCCTACTCGCTAGTTCGGTAAACCTTGTGAGTTATCCAACATTCACCCTCTTGATTCACAAGTCGAAGTAAGGAGGTCTTCCATATCGATCATGTTTCGTATCTCTTTGACCTTGACACGAGCCAACGGTTTGGTTAACGGGCCCGCTTTCTGTTTATCCCCCGGGTACATGCTCCTCCACCAACACTTGGTCGTTTTCCACCACTCCTGGATAAAGTGATAACGAGTAGCTATGTGCTTGCTTCGTCCGTGGAATACGTATTTTTAGTTAATTCGACCACCGATTGATTATCAATTCAAATGATGAGTTTTTCTTTGTTCCACTCGGTCACCTCGTTTAATAAATCTTCGAGTCATATTGTTTGACACACGATTGATGTAACCGTCATGAATTTCGCCCTGCAAGATGATAAAGCAACGGTTGCTTGTTTTTGAGAACACCACATGATAGGTGGAGAACCAAAGTAAAATATATGCCCCGTAGTGCTTCTTTCATTGTCCATATCAACATTGTTGCTACTATCACTATAACCTATCAACGGTCTTGAGCTACCCTTGTCGTACTTGATCCCAAATCCCACCGTGCCTTGCAAATACCTTAATATGTGCTAAATTGTCATACCGTGTGATTCCCGCGGATCTTGCATGTACTGACTAATAACCCCGATTGAATACACCATGTCAGGTCTCGTATGCATTAGGTACATATGCATCCTACCAATGTTCGAAAATTAGTTGCATCAATAGTTGGTTCTTCATGGGTGAGCCTAAAACCAAAAAAAAAGTATCGAATCCGTAAAAACCAAACCGAAAAACCGATGGTTTGGTTTTAACGTATTGAAAAACCGAAAGTGTCTGTTTAGGTTTTCTCTTTCATAAATCCGAAAACAATTAAACAGGTGAAATTTTCTGATTTGAAAAATCGAAATGTCGGTTAGGGTGAGGTTCATTGTAGACACTTTCGCATGTGAGATACCTCTTTTTCACATGTGAAATTTTCTGAATAATGAGAAAAAAGAAAAAAAAGGAAATTAATCACAACCATTAGATCAAGAGATCTAATAGTGAAAAAAATGTCAACATTTCTACACTTATGGGGGTGTCTACAATGAAATTTTCACTAATGGTTGTGATTAATTTCCTTTTTTTTTTCCTTTTTCTCATTATTCAGAAAATTTCACATGTGAAAAAAAGCTATTTCACATACGAAAGTGTCTACAATGAACTTCACCCTATATATATATATATATATATATATATATATATATATAGAGAGAGAGAGAGAGAGAGAGAGAGAGAGTCAAGTTATTCTATATCTTTTAAAAATCCTACATCCATTGCGGACGCACCTGGAGCGTCCGATCATACCAATCAACGATGATGATGAAGCATGGGTGTATTCTGAAACATTTGAGATTTTAGACGCAACAAAATGTTCCGTCCGTAGCGACAAGGGCATAAAGGTAAATGGATAATTAGTTTCTTTTTAATTTTTCATTTTCAAAATTCAAACTCTCCCAAAAAAACCCTGCTGCGAAAAATTAGAACCCAAAAACCGCAAGGATTCCACAAAATCAGGTGCATATATAGATAAAAACACGAGATTATCAAAGAATCGATAGCGTCAAAGAATGATTCAAACGATAGTAAGTTAATCATGTGAATCGTAATTCTTTTGATCATCTTGGTGTCTAATTCTACTCTTACCTGTATTTCAGAGAAGGTAAAAGAGGAAGACGGAGAACCAGTTACTATAAGCTCTGGTAACAGGAAGAAAACAATCGCCATAAAAGGCGCATTATGTTTCTTACTATGTATATTTACGAATCCGGTAGTTGAAAACGGGTAAACTGTAGACTATTTCGGCTGATGAATGTTTTTTTATCTATGGTTTTGGTAATGATATTTGATCAGTAGTGTTTTCTTCTGTTTTGTTAATAATATTGATGTAAAACATTACATAGTTCATGAACTATAAGTAATGTGTTGATTCTGTTAAATCTGCTGATGGTGGAGTTTTTTGTTGGTTAAGATTAATTTTTTCCATAAAACTAGGTAGGGGCAAGCGGGAAAGCTCCTGTTTAGCAAACAAAACATCATTTAATTACACAAACACATCAGACACACCAATTGTTTTGGATATGGGTGACTCACGTATGGAATTTAATCAAAGTTTATTATCTTTGAGGATTTAATTTACACTGGTTTTTACACCATGATTGCTCTTTACACCATTACCTATTTTTTAGTATTGCAGATTTTGAAAGATCGCCAACAATCCCAAAAGGTCCGAAAAACACTAGTGCGTCTAACATGAGAGGGAATAAGCGGAAAATACAAATGGATGTGGATAAGGGAAAACTGAAAGGGAAAATGCAGACAAATTTAAGAACTTGTATGATTCATGAACAAAATGATGACTCTGGTTTTGAGGAAAAAACACCAAAGATGTGTAAGACTACTGTAACACCATCTGTGCCAGTGAGGACCACCAAATACTATCCATTCGATGGCAACAGGATTAAAGTGAGGTTATCACCATCTAATTTAACTGAATGGTTTGCCAAGTTTACAAAAAATCAAACAAAAGCAGTTAATGAAATGGGGTTCGGAAGATTGCTAGGCTTGCAAATAGATTCAATACCCACAACACTAGGTTATTGGCTTCTACAAAACTACAATGCAGATACAAGTGTGTTGTGTTTGGGGCAGAGAAGCATTCAAATAACACCACAGTTAGTGAATAAGTTGTTAGGAGTGCCAATTGGGACCATAAAAATAGTTGAAAAGAGAACCAACATAAAGTATCCTGTAGTAGTTGAATGGCGGAGCCAATTCAAAAATGAACATTGGATCTCTAGGCCATATGTGCTTGGGTTGTTTGATAGAATTACGCCAAGGCAAGATTATGAACAATTGTTTCAGCTGAATTTCTTGGCAGCAGTTATGACAGTAGTTGGAAGAACAGATGATAACAATACCGTTAACCAGGGCTTCTTGCATGCAATAACACCAAATCTTAAGATCAGTCACCTAAAATGATGTGATTACCTTATTGACTGTTTGAATAAAACTAAAAGAAATTGGAATCCTTGTATAGTAGACATGCGTTTCAATGCTTCTTTGCTGGTGCTATCGGTAATAAAAAAACACCACACCATTACTCTTACAATAAGCATTATACATAGTATTGGTATATATTAAATACACTAACGTTTATTTTTTTTACTTATTTTGTTCTCTAAACACATATGGCAATTGTGTACGATACACATAAAAAAAAGGAGCTGGGGAATTGGACAGCTACATAGGTTACAACAATCGAAACCATCTTGTTAGGTGTGAAAATTGGTTATTCAATGCTCTAGAAAGAAGAACACCAAGCACGATGAAAAAACCGGGATCCTCATAATGTGTTAAAAAACAAGTAGGCGAAGGTGTGAAGAACGACATGACTGAGGAGATGTTAGATGAAGTTGGTGAAGAAGATGAGGCAGATGTACAACATTAAAGAGATGTTGTTGACGGTGGTGATAAAACGAAACCTAATGTTGAACTAAAAAATCCACAACAGGAGGTGATGAGTCGGGTGGTACAAATGTTAAAGTTGTCAGTGCGATCGATAAAGATGGTACAGGGAATGTACCTGCTGCAGAACATAGTGTGGGTGTTGTCTATAAACCTGGTATGTATAATGATCCAATGAAAGAGGTTGAAATACTGAGATTATGGAAAGAAAGTAAAGAATTTAAAAAATTTATTTCAGGTTGTGATGTCTCGCCATCTGGCAACCATTTGAGAATGCCCGTACTAACACCAATGTGCACTGATGAAAGTACTAAAGAGCAAGAAGTTGCAGGGATAGAATAAATGTATGAAGAAGATAATGTTGACTCTACTGATGTCAGGAGTGACGAATGTAATGATGAAGATGAAATATTACTCAATCAAGATTTCGTAGAGCACCATATTGATCCTGATCCGTCGGAGGTATCATTTTGACATATTACATATGTTATGATGTCTTTTTTTGGCATAACACCATGTAAATGTTTATGTATTATTTTTTGGATTAGTAGAACCAAAAAACACCATATGTGTTACATTTTTTTTTCCTTTTGTAATGTTGATACATGTATTGATTACCCAAATAACAGATGGGATGAAAGTGTTTACAGACTCTGTCACCAACGTACGAGCATTATTTGAAGAGGCACTAACAAAATATCCAGAGAACATGGCTGTGCAGGATAAGTTAATTGAATGGAATAATTTGATTGCTGAGACAACTTTAAATCAGCGTGGTGATGCGTCGGAAATGCAATATCAGAAAGAGAACGCCATGAATAAAGAAGAATCCAAGAATACCATGGTGGGCAATGGTGTAGAGAATGATGATACAGTCGAAGAGCGGTATGAGAATGAAGTTGCCAATTGGAAATTTGATGATAAGGTATCCAAATACATCATCAAAAGAAGCAAAAACATTGATGAAGGCCCGGAAAGAGAGATGTTTAGAGTAGTTATGAAGCTTGAAACTCCAGAAGTTATCAACAAAGGTGGACCAATGAACGAGGGGCCAAAATTTGATAGCACACCACATACACAGTTCAGCGACTTGTTCATAACTTCACTTGATAGGACATTTGATGAGTGTCAAAGGTTGGGGCCGGAACAAAGTGATAACCCAGATAAAGTCCGAATGAGCAGACCTTTATTTGACTTGAGGGTTGAAGGATTAACACCACATGGAAACAAGCCAAACACTGCGGATACTAATCCTTCACAGCCAGTGTTTGACACCACACCCGGTGTGGCTTTTGATAAAACACCACTACAGGTGACACCGACCAAAACACAGTACAGTCAAGGTTACCTAGAAGAAATTGATGATCTTGAAAAGGAGTCGACGAAGAAAGTTCATGAAAAAAAAAAGTGGATACTCCAGATATTGATAGGTTGATAAAGACCAGCACTTTCCTTCAACCAGAAGAAAAGCAAAAAACACCACATGTTGCAATCATTACAGAAAGATCCAGCAAAACAATGACTACAGATAATGATGTGGCTGTGAATAAACAATCAAAGCGCATGCAAGGGTTGTTGGAGGTGATTACATCACCGTATATCAATGAAGATGTAAAAATAGAGGAACCGTCAACAGCTTTAGTGAAGAATCTTGCAAACTGCATATACTCTACCCACAAGGATGTAATGTAAGTTACGAAAATATATTATGTTTTACTAAAAAACATTATGCATGTTAACAAAAAAATATTAAAAAGACACCTCTTTTGTCCTAAAAAAAACATGCAGGGATGTTTTGTTTTCAATTCCGGATAGATCTATGGTGTGGAGGGTTGTGTTTGAAAGCATGAAACCTGGGCATTATGTTCATAACAACAACATACAAACATGGACACAAATTCTGAATTTCGAGGAGAAGTTCAAGGTTGATCAAACAATGAAAAGGCTTTTCTGCACTGAGATTATGATTGTATGTATTAATTTTAAAAACACCACTATATTTATCCAAGCAAAAAAAATATGGTGACTTAATGTTGTGTTGTTCAATATTTGACCAAAAAAACAGCATAGGGACCATTATCTAAAGACAGCAGAAGAACGGAGCCAACAGTTCAAATATCATATGACAAGAGTGTTAAGGGACGTTGAGGCGAAAAGCATTCATGATTTCAACTTAGTATTGATGCCTGTGATAAAAGGAAACCACTATTACATTATGAGTTTAAATCTAGTCAAGAACAACGTTGAGGTGATTGATAACAGTGCTAATCAGCCAGACATGCCATTGTCTCAGAAATATGAATTATGGCCTAAGAAATTGGTAGACACTATAAAAATCATCATTTGTATTAGATTGTAAAATGGAAAAAATTAAACTTCACATTTAATTATGCTGTTTTTTTTCACAGACTGATGCATTTTCATACTACTTGATAGGAGTGAAGCATCCAAGTGGTAGTAAACTAAATAATGTTGAGGTTGCTAGATTAGAGATGTCTTGGCGAACAATAAGAAACATCATCGATTGTGGTATGTTTTGCATGAGGCACCTGGATACTTATTTTGGTACAGGCGTGGAAGGTTGGGACTGTGGATTGGTAGAAGGGAGCAACCATCAAAGTAAACAACTGAATAAACTTAGATTAAAATACACAGCAAAAATGTTGTTGCATCCGGCAAACAGACACAAAGAATCTGTAATCAAAGACATGAAAAAATATCTGAAGTTACCGTCTGATGTCAAACAGCAGTTGCACCTAATGGCTAACGAAAGAATCGTTAAGAGGGTTGAAGAGTATATTGGGTGACAGGTAATTCAAAACAATTGCTTTAAAGAACAATAGCATCTTAAAAAACACCATGGTACTTTCTTTATTTTGATTGTCTTATATTTGAATTATTGTTAAAATTATGATTATGGTTTCTAAACCATACAACACTATTATGGTGGAAAATATCTTGAACTGAATTTGTTTTGGTAATACTTATTAGTTGTACTTAATTTTGCCATTTAAAAAAAATTATATGTATAACTTTATTTAATGACCGTCTCCAGAAACTAATTGTTGGCTGTTGAAAATCTAAGTATATAAATAAAAGCATTGTATTTACTAAAATAACAAACATCACATCTAAAAACACATGTAAAAAATTAAAAACACCATAGATAAAGATACTAGAACAACACATATATTTGTAATACGATTCCAACAAAACACCAAAGTCTCATCGATTGATAACATCAAAAAACATTAAAACATCACATGATTCAACAAAAACAGAAGCAAACAAAAACATACATATCTTAAACTAGAAAACGGAACGAAGAAACTCCATCTTCAGATCCTCAGAAGCACCGATAGCCACCACAATCTCAGATAAAAGATCCATAAGTCTCTGATCTTCAATCTTCTCCTCAATCTTGTTCTCGATTGCACTATTCTTCACACTGGAGGAAGGGAGTGCAGCAATATCAGATTTTACCTGGTCACGAAAAATATCAGAAGCCCTAATAAGGTTTTTGAGGGTGGTTAAATTGCTGATGATCTCCTCATCCTTCTTGAATTGTTTTATAACAAGATCAAATATGTGATTTTCTTGATTTGGCTCTGGTGATGAAGACGCCATGGTAGTAGGAAGTAAATTATGACTGGGATTGATTGAAAACTATCGGTATAATAAAGAGTTGGGAAGTAGTGGTGTAATAAAATACTCTGACCCTATATCTGTTTATATAGGCATCATGAAGTAAGCCAAAACGTCAAAAGTGAACCGTCAATTTAATGTTTTAATTTAAAAAATACAAAGATAATTGTCAGTTGTTAACAGGCGGTAATCATGACATTATGGGGGGAATACAAAAGGCTTGCCTCGTTTACTGCCATAATTAAAAATCGTAACAATAAATGCAGAAAACATATTACATATTTACTATATAAACAGACCCTATAAATCAAGGTTAAACACACAAGACACCATAAAAAACAAAAACTCTCATCCAAATATCATAAGAAAATGGTGTCTTCATCTTCATCATCCACCAACAAAGGTGTGAGAGATCTCGTGGTCAGACACCACAACATGGAACAATCACAGGTCCACCAACAAGTTCGTTCGGGACTTATCAACATGCATTGTCTTGTAGCAGGAAACGAGGTTTTGGACTCCATCATGAGACTGAAGGCTATGGTCTTGAAGAAAACACCACGGCGGGAAGCAATGATTGCGTATCTGAAGCAACAAGAAGAGATGGATGAAAAAATCGACCAACTGCTACAGGAGGCTATATTGATGGAGTCAACCATGCATTAGAGGAGGGAGAAGAAGGTGGTTGAGATCGTGGAGAGGGTGGACGGTTAGTTTGTGTTTATGATGTTAATGGTGTTGATATCTTTAATATTAGTATTTCCGTTTTCGATTTTTTTTAAGTGAATGTTTAATGGTAACTTTTTGAAAACCAATGTAATCTTTTGAAATGGGTATCGAAATATATAATTATCTGTTTTGAATGATGATAATGTTTTGCTTATGAAAGTTTATCTATTTATAATGGTGGTTATGAAAAAGTAGTTTACATAATTTTTAATAATTTAAATATGTAAGTGATCTAGTTATGTGATTATCATTCTGATACTGTTCACACTGTTGATGCCAATGTTTTAAAAACCGGTTCGAACCGGCCGGTTCAACCGGTTCAACCGCGAATCGCCCTCCTCACCGGTTTTTTATATCCCGGTTTTTGGCACCGGACCGGGTTAGACCGGCCGGTTTTCCGGTTCAACCGGTTTTCTGATTTTTTTTATTTTTTTAATTTTTTTTTAACTTTTTTTTAATTTTTTTTTATTTTTTAAAGTTTAAAACTTATATTTTCTTATGAAATACATATTTGATATTATTTTTGAGTGGATTATAATTGTATTTTAACTACTTTTGTTGGGGTGTATAAGTTTATTAGCATTTTTATAAAAAAATATATATTAATCCCCTAACCGGTTTAACCAGCCGGTCTAACCGGTCCGACCGGTCGAACAGGTCCCAGAAGGTTTTCCGGTTCAACTAAAAAACCGGTTTTTAAAACATTGGTTGATGCGGTGGCTTGTTCTATCCAAAAACATCATAAAAATACTAAATGTTAACATATGTATGAAAAAAATGCTTTTAAATCCAACAATTTAAAAAAAAAAGACATTCGAAAAAAAGGAAACTGACACCATAACTTAGCAAAAGACATATATAAAACACCAAAGACACTGAAAAGGTCATCATATGTATGGAAATAAATATTTTGAACTTCAAATAAGTTTATTAAAAAACATTAGAAAAAAAGAAACTGTCACCATAAGTTTGCAAGGACATATTGCAGAAAAGAAAACACACATAAAAACAACTTTATGATTTGTTAGCACGTGATCTTAAAACACGGGTCGATGATCCAACGTCATTCTTTGGTGTTTCTGCAGCTTTACTTTGTTTGGTCTTGTTGGCATCTTTTTCCCTATTATCAGTTGCAACGTCTTTATTCTTCTGTGGTGGCTCTGGACATGTAGTTGAGTAATGGCCATATCCAAGACAACTCTGACATTGTTTCTGTTTCCTACCAGCTTTGACTATAGCCTCTTCTTGCTTGGATTTAATGCGCTTATGCGAACCAGATCCTTTAGTCTTGTAACCAAGAGGCACCCCAATAGGTAACATATCATTTTGAGAAGTACCATTTAACTACCCAAACCTGTTCTTCATATAAAAAAATCTATAAAACATTCAGTCTTCAAAAATAAACTAAAAATACTATCATAAAAGCCCATATTTGAAAAAACACCATATATATGATCACCGGATTCCGCACGGTGATTAGTCGACTTGATATCGCGTGAGGGTTAAATTGATCCTTACAATTGGTATCAGAGCCAAGAAACGCAAGTTTCAAGGCTCTCGCGATATCCGATTCAAGTTTTTGGCAACTAACAGTTTGAGTTTTGCGGTGTTTTTCAGCATTAGCACGTTTCGGAAGTACTTTTTGCAGGTTTCAAGTCGAGACAGAATTGTTCATGACCCACTGCCCGCGAAACTGTGACTTTTTGAGGCTTTTGAAGAGTTTTCGATCAGCCTGTCTGATCGAAAACCCCTCCTGTCGCTTTCCTGTGATCGAGAAAGACCCTCTGTGTCTTTTCGATCAGGTGTCTTCAGTCGAAAAGTCCCACTTTTGAGACTTTTCGATCAGCTGCTCTTAATCGAGAAGTCCCTTCTCGATCAGAAATTTCGATCGGAAAGTCCTCCTCAGAGACTTTTCGATCGGTCATCCTTCAATCGAGAAGTCCCCTATGTGACTTCTCGATCAGTCATCTCAATCGGAAAGTCCCCCGTGACTTTTCGATCCGGCACTACCTTTTCGATCGTGAACCGCACTTTTCGACCTCTATCCTACCTGATCGAAAAGTACTTTTCGGCCAGTATTCTCCGATCGAAAACTCCTTTTCGACTCACTCTCTTCTGATCGAAAACCCTTGTGCTTTCCTCTCAGTGTTTACAATGGCCTTTGATATGTCAAGTCTGTCAAGTGCAACCCTTGAGATGGATGCCAAAATCGGAACCAATGCCAGACCACCTCGTCTCATTTCTGGCAAGGACTTCATGAGCTGGAAGTACCGATTCGTGAACTATGTAAACTACCATGATCCCAAGATCATGCGATCGGTTGAGGTGGGAGACTATGTCCCATCGACACCTGGAGAACAGGGTCAGCCACCCAAACCTAAAGGCAAATCTGAATGGATTGATGATGATTGGGAAAGGGTCGAACGTGATAGAAAGGCACTGGTTGGTCTAACCATGGCTTTATCTCTTGAAGTAGCTGAAGCCTTCAAGGAGTACACCTCTGCTAAGACACTTTGGGATGCTCTTGTGGCCGCATATGAAGGAAATGACGATATGAAGGAATCTCGAGAAGACAACCTAAGAGAACAGTTTAATGAATTCAATTACATCCCTGGTGAAAATATTGAGACTCAGCTTCAACGGTTCATCAGAATTGTGACAGGAATGAAAGATGCTGGAGTCACATACCCATAGGTCGAGGTAAACAGGAAGCTAGTAAATTCTCTTCCGCCAAATTGGGATAACACTATTGAGTTGATAGAAAAGACAGTGCAAATGTCTACTTCACCGCTAAGCGAGCTTATGTCCACCATTAGAGCATATGAAGAGAAGAAGCAGAAGAGGGCCAGAAAGCTGGGCAATGGAGCATTAATGAACCAAGTTAATCAAGCTTTCATCTCACAGCCACCTGCTGCTCCTAACAACCCACAGTCTAATCCAATGGGATTTATTGCTCAAGCCACTAGGTCGAGCACATCTGGAACATCAAACCTTGTCTCTTTAGATGTTAATGCTCTAACCAAAGATCCCAATTTTTCTCTTGGTGTAGGAATTATGAGTTGCTATCAGGAACTCGTTGCAGGTTCACTTCTACCCATTGATTTAACTCCAGATGATATGAATCAAGTCAACCCAGAAGACCTTGAGCATATGGATATTTCTTACCAGATGGGAATGTCAGCTTTGAGAGCTAAGCAGTTCATGGCAAAGACAGGAAAGAAGGACTGGAATGGAGGGAAAGGGATAAAGCTCAGTTTCAACAAAGCAGACCTGAGGTGCTACAACTGCAATGAGTATGGGCATTATGCACGGGAATGCACCAAACAAAAGGTTGACAGAGAGATCAAAACTGAGAACAGAGGTGAAAGTGTGAAGAAGGAGACAGGGAAGAATGACAGGGCACTGGTGGTTCAGCACACACAAGGATACGATTGGACATCTCAGGTGGAAGACTTGAGTCTGACTCTTGATCATGTAGCCCTTCTTGCTGAAGAAGAAACTCATAAAGAAGTTGCTGAAGTCTTTCATCATGCATTCATGGCAGACATAACTCCAGGGTCCCAAGCCAGCAACAATGAGGTATGTTCTAACCCTAAATGCCAAATTACTCTTAATGAATGTCAAGACTGGCAACGTAAGTTCATTAATGAAACTTTAAATCGCGAGTTATCTAAAAGAGACATGCGGGAGTACAAAGGTAGGAGTAAAACATTTAAAGAAAAATTAGATGCTGCCAAAGTATATATTAAGAATCTTCAAAGTCAATTAAGTAATAAAACTATTTATCTTAGAATTGCTAACGAAGAAATTGACATATTAAAATCAGAGGTTGAACAACTTAAAGCCAAATTAGAAACATCACAAAATAAAGTTGAACGAAATGATAAGATTGTGTCAGAAATGATGAAGGCTAGCTCTCTTTTCTACAACACAGATGCTCGAATGCGACATTTTAAAGCCAACTCTGGTTTGGGTCTCGGTACTGAGGTAAAAAAAGAAACATCCACTCATACAGTACCAATGCTATTGATGCATGAAATGATCCCAGACTATGAGTGTCCAAAGACCTCTTTAGAAGCTAAGGCTGAAATAGAAAAGAAACTTGCTGCTTGCCCCATTAAAATTTCTGCTCCTGTTTCCAACATTACTAACACTTCTACTTCTTGTGCAGATAAAGGTAATAAAGAAGCAAGGGTATTGAATTGCAAGGAGTCCCCTAAGAGTCCCATGAAGTCTAATTATGATTCTTACTTTAAAAACTTTGATTTTGAGAAACTTGAACCTTCTATTAAGTCTGAGTCAAAAACTTCAGAGTCTGATTTGTGTGATAAACTTTCTGAATGTGGTGTGTTTACTTTTGGTAAATGTGATGATAAACCTGTGAAACCCTTAAGAATTGTTAAAATTTTAAGAAGGGGTAAGGGACCACAGGTTGCTGGCCCCAAATCCACAAGTGATGTGAAAGTTTCTGAGGATAAGATTAATCATCCTGTCCAAAATGTGCAGAAAGTACGGGACACCAGACCCCATGACTTTGTCCCGTACCCAGAAGTTAACTCTACATATGACCAATTTAAGCCGATACAACGGGAGTATATTTTGACCACAAAGCCATACAGTAAGGCCCTTTGGATCCATAAAAACTCTTCAAAGCCAACCTGGATATCCACTGGGCGTAACCAACAACAGGCTCCCGTGTATCCAAAGAAACAGTCTTGCCATGTGTGTGGTAGACCAGGACACGTGGCAAGAAACTGCTTGCACCGCTCTTATGAACCTTATTATCCTAAGAAGGTCCAGCAAAAGACTGTCCCATTGGGCCAAACACATGTTGGCCCAAAACCAAAATCTGGACCTTCAGACTTCAAGGTGTAGAAGTTGGCACCACAACCTCCACAAACAAAGGTGCATGCTAGACCAACAGCAAGGTCTGCACCTTCAAACCGAAAGGTGCAGCAGGCCATACCACAACACTCCAAGGTGCATTGAGGGATTCCAAAGCCCAAATCACCTAAACAAAAACCAAAATCTGTGAAAAGTAAACTGAGTCAAAATGCTAAAAAATCTCCAAAGCTTTCTAAGACTTTGACTAAGCCTGTTTGGGTCCCAAAAAGTGCTGAATCTTCAAAATTTGTCTCTCACCCAAAGCAGGATACTTTTCCAAAACCACCAGTTCATCCAAAACCTGTTTTATAATCTATTTTCAAATCTTTTTCAAAAACATCTTTCCACCCAAAACCAGTAGGACTTACAAAATCAACCAATTGGTGGGATGATGATAGGTGGAATGTCTCAAAAGTTGTGAATTTGTCTTTCAAGCCTACTGGAGTGTACAAGAAACACTCCAAACAATTTCAAGAAATAAAGAGTTCAAAATCCTAATAAGAATTCGTCAAAAGAACCACACGTTTTTGGGAAAGAAAATCACCAACCCACAGAAGTCAACAAAAAGAACATTCTCAGTCCAAACAAGGACAGACCAATTTCACCCAGACCAATTAAGGCCTGGGTACCAAAGTCTAACTGGTCTCCTTTGAATGCAGGAACAGCCAAGGAGGACTGTTAGCAACCTATGGTATGTTGACAGTGGTTGTTCCAGGCATATGACGGGCGACATATCTCTACTGCAAGATTTGGAGAAATTTGACGGAGGATATGTGTCGTTCGCCGGAGGAGTTGGAGGATATATCAGTCAGAAAGGCACAGTACGCAATGGATGTCACAGCTTCCATGATGTCAATTATGTCGAGCAGTTGAAGCACAGCTTGTTAAGTGTTTCACAAATATGTGATCGGGAGTATCCAGTTCTCTTCAACAACAAAGAATGTCTCATTCTCAAACCTGGATACTCCATCCCTGACGATTGGGTGTTAATGAGAACACCAAGATATGGTAACTCCTATGTGCTCAACATGCAGAAACCCCCCACATCTGAGGTGGCATGTCTCCTCTCTAAAACTGCTGAGAACCACGCTCAGTTGTGGCACAGAAGATTGGGGCACATGAATCTGAAGAACTTAAATCGACTTGCTAGTGGAGGGCTTGTTAAAGACCTTCCAATCAAAGAATTCGTGCTCAAGGAGAAATGTGTGGCTTGTGCTAAGGGGAAGCAGCACAAACGTCCACATAAACCAAAGGTGTTCAACAGAATTTCATCTGTTCTGGAGCTGCTTCACATGGACCTCTTCGGTCCAGTCAGTATGTTAAGTCTTAACCGATGTGCACTTTGCTTAGTTATTACTAACGATTTTTCCCGTTTCACATGGGTATTCTTTTTGTCGAAGAAAAGTGATGTTGCAGGTATACTGATTGCTTTCATCAAGCTCATTGAAAACAAATTAAAGCTGAAAGTGAAGGCCATCAGGAGTGATAATGGGACGGAGTTCAAGAATCGCATCATTGATGATTTTTGCGCTGAAAAGGGAATTGAGCATCAATACAGTGCTCCCTACACCCCTCAGCAGAATGGCGTAGCAGAACGACGCAACAGGACGTTAATTGAAGCTGATCGTACTATGTTGTGTGATTCAAAGCTACCTACCATGTTTTGAGCAGAGGCAATTAACACTGCGTGTTATGTCCAGAACAGGGTGCTCATCAATAAGCGGCAGCAGAAGACCCCCTATGAGCTAATCTACCATAACAAGCCCATAATTGGGCATCTTCGGGCTTTTGGGTGTCTTTGCACAGTTTTAGTAAATTCTGAACTACCAAAGTTTGCTGCTAAATCTGATGAATGTTATTTTGTAGGTTACTCTGCCAGCTCGACCTACAGGGTGTTCAACAAAACAACCGGGATTGTGATGGAATCCATCAATGTGGATTGGTTAGAAGAAAATCCATCAGATGGTGGAGCGGGTCCTCCTCAAGCTTTTGACTATAATCAATTCTTCCTTCCGTTAGGATTGGAACCAGTGATAGTCGAAGAACTCTTTGAAGACACAGTCTCAGGACCGTTAATAACACACTCCATTACAAAGGCTCCGATCACTTCCCCTGAAATAGATACCACACCAGTACAGGACACAGCTGATACTGAGAATGATCATGAGGCAGATGACAACCCTGGTACAGACACTCCTCAAACACAGGGAGCTGATGCAGAAGGAGAAGCCGAAACGAATGATGAACCGGATCAAAAAAATCTACCTACAGTAATCCCCATTCAAGCCGTTGCAGAAACCAGGATTCATAAATATCACCCCTTGGACAACATGATTGGTCCATTAGCATCAGGGGTGGTAACAAGAAGCCGGTCATGGGACATCAATCATTGTATGTACTCCTGTTTCATCTCTCAAATTGAGCCCCCCAACATTACTATGGCTTTGACAGATCCTAGTTGGGTAGAAGCCATGCATGAAAAACTGAATCAATTCTCACGGCTTCAAGTTTGGAGGTTAGTAGAAAGGCATGCTGACAAAAAGGTCATCACAACTCGATGGATTTATAAGAATAAAAAGGATGACAACGACATCATTGTCAGAAACAAGGCCAGGTTGGTGGATCAAGGCCACAAACAGATTCAAGGGGTGGATTATGATGAAGTGTATGCGCCAGTTTCTCGATTAGAGGCAATAAGAGTCTTTTTAGCCCACGCATCCTACATGAACTTCACGGTCTACCAGTTGGACGTGAAAACAGCCTTTTTATATGCTGATATGGATGAAGAGGTATATATCACTCAACCTCCTGGCTTCATTGATGAGGAACACCCGTATCATGTGTACAAGCTAGACAAGGCATTGTATGGCTCACACCAGGCCCCTTGGTCTTGGTACAAGACTTTGACTGATCATCTTCTAGCACACGTGTATACAAGAGGCATAGTGGATCAGACGCTTTTCAGAAAGGAGGTAGAGCATGACATAATCATGGTGCAAGTATATGTTGATGACATCATCTTCGGGTCAACCAATGAAGATTTGTGCAAAGAGTTTGAGAAGGTGATGCGCACAAAATTTGAGATGAGTCGGATGAGCGAGATGGAGTTTTTCCTCGCATTACAAGTAAAGCAAAGTGACAGTGGGATACTTATCCACCAGGCCAAATATGTCACAGGAATTTTGGAAAAATACAAGATGATGGATGCGAAGCCTGTCTCCACACCTATGGCGGCCAGGCCTGCACTTACCAGGGATCCAGACGGTCAACCGATGAGCGAGCACATGTACCGGTCTATGATTGGGTCACTGATGTATTTAACCGCCAGCCGTCCAGATATCATGCTTGCAGTGTGCCAATGTGCACGTTATCAGGCTAATCCTAAACTTTCTCATCTATCTCCTGTTAAACGCATTTTTAAATATTTGAAGGGTCGGCCTCGACTGGGCCTCTGGTACCCTAAAGAGTCAGGATTTAATCTGTATGCTTTCTCTAATAGTGATTATGGTGTTAATGAGCTTGACAGGAAATCCACATCTGCCGGAGCTCAATTTTTGGGTGACAGGCTGGTATCCTGGCAAAGCAAGAAGCAGCACACGGTGTCCCAGTCGACAGCCCAAGCAGAATACGTGGCTGCATCTGCTTGCTGCTCACAGGTGGTATGGTTGCAGCATCAGCTGGGAGATTAAGGTTTGAATTTTTTTGATACTCCCATTTTCTGTGATAACAATGCTGCATTGCAAATTGTTAAAAATCATGTGCAGCACTACAAAACCAAACACATCGACATAAAAACGCACTTCATTCGGGATTGCTATGAACGCAGGCTCATTCATTTAGAACGGGTGGGGTCGGATGACAATGTGGCGGATATGTTCAGAAAACCCCTTCCCAGTGCCAATTTTGAAATGTGTCTCAAAGGCCTCCGGATGATAGCCTTTGATGAGTAATCTGGCAACTGTTTTCATGTTCTCGTTTTTTTTTTAAATAAAAAAAAATTCAAAAAAATCTAAAAAAATTTAAAAATTTAAAAAAAATAAATAACAAAAAAAAAAAAAATAGTGTCTCTTTTGTAATAAAAAAATCTAAAAGCAAGGGGAAGATATAAGATAAACATATGATGTTTCCTCTAAAGTGTGTGCTTTTAAATTTTTTTACTGGTTTTGGTTGACTAGGTTGGGAAGTGATATAAATTTCCAGGTGTTTGCTGACTGACACGTGTAAGGTGGGTGTGAAAAGCTGTGATTCATGGTCGATATGCTTGGTAGGCTCTGCTGTCAATCAATCAAAAGGTATGTTTTGTCACAACACTTGAAGATAACGTATGATGCTTGAAGGGAAATACACACTTAGGTTAGTACAATTTCTATTTGACTGTGCATCAGGAATCCCGAGACATACGCCTGGTTCTGAGTTTTGATGTCATGCTCAAAAACTCCCATTCCTTCTGCTTTGCGTAAGCAATGACCTGGGAATGTTGTACGTGAGTCAGGACTCCTCTGTTCTGCGAAACCAGAGACCTGGAACCTCCCTGATCCACGTACGTTCAAGATCACATTGTACATATATTATAAAACCAAAAGATGCCAATGTGCACAACCAAAAGAGACCCTCAAGTGTCCAAAACCCTCAGCCTGTGTCACTGATGAGAGCATTGTTAAAAATGTTTCAAAAACTCAGTTGACTATGTATATTATCCAACAAAATCTCCGTGATCTATTCTTTCTTTTCTCAACCCAGTCTGGAGCATGATGTTAGGCTTAAGGAAAGGTGTCATGAAAAATGTTGTACGGAAACCAGGTGCACTTGATAGAGTGTACAAATTATACCTAGGACTTATGTGTGTGACCTGGATAGATTTTCATAATTAATAAACCTTAAAATATAATTAAGTGATGAGACTGCCTGAGTAAGCGAAAGCGGAATGAGTTTAAAGATGGAACAAAAATACCGGCAATCGCCTGAACACGCGAAGTAACTGAAGCTGAAAAGGGTTCTTCAGTCACAGACTATTTGGTATGATCCCTTATAATGCCTCTTCTCTCAAAACTCAGTCGATTAAGATTTTTTGTTTATTTTATTTTATTTTATTTTATTTTATCTAGTTTTTTTAGTTTTCTATTCATTTTTTTAAGTTGTCAGATATGAGATCTCTCGGGCTTGAGTTCAGGGGAAGCTTTCTAATGAACGGAATTAACTTTGTTCAAAGGAAAATTGGTTGTGTTTAAAATTTTTGGGTGCCTTGTGCTTGGTTTAAAACTTGAGGGGGCAAAGTGAAATTTTTCAAAAAAAATTGGTTTGAAACATGAGGAGGAGAGCGGCTCCCCCTCTTCTCACTTTACCCCGTCTCCCTCTCTCTCCCCAAACCCTAGTTCCGCAACCACCATCGCCTGTCTCCACAATCCGCCACTGCCGCTAGCGTTGCTCACCACCACTGCCCTCGCCACTCCGTCGCGACCAAACCACCACCCTTCCTGTCGAAAAACACCACTTAATCGCCCCATTCACCACAACGCCGCCGCCACTGTACCAGTCATCCGACACCTCAGTCCTGGTGGGAATCCACTTCCAATCACTCTCCCATGGTCAATTTTGAGCTATGGCACCTCGTTTGAAGTGTGCGGCTAAACCCGCCCAATACGGACTTGAGTATGTGTCGTTTTTTCTGTGTTTTTAAGTCGGGACTGGAAGGGAGTATGGTTTGGGAGTATAGGTTGCTTGAAATCGTGTTCAAATCACACATATATGAACGATTTGATTGAGTTGCAGGTGGAGTTTGAAGAAGAAGAGGCTTTTCGATCGAGCCAGGGGCTTTTCGATCAGGCTGAAAAGCTTTTCGATCGGCCCCCAGCACTTTTCGATCGATGATCATCGATGACCTGGGTCTTCTTGATCGAGAAACTAGGCTTTTCGATCGAAAGCTATGCTTTTCGATCGGAGCTTGGACTCTTCGATCGAGATTTGCACTTATCGAACAGGGATCTCGCTGATCACTCAAGCTTTTCGATCAGTCCTAAGACTTTTCGATCGGAAATCTCGAACATGCTATACTTTTCGATCAGACAGATGCTTTCCGATCGAAAACCCAGTTTTTCGATCGGAAAGGTACCTGATGATGGTTCAACTGGTCTTTTAGTTATCTTTAAGCCGTTATGCTGCCCGTTTTTCGAAATAATTCTCATGACTAATGAAGTTTTGTCTGTTTTGGATTTTTATCTGTGTTTGTGAGTGCAGGGACTTAGAATTTATCAAAGATCACAACACGGTAGCATTTTTGCTGGACCCACCTACAGAGTATCGAGAGAAGTACCGGTCAATGATTGAAGGTCTTAAACGATGCTGTTTACACTATGCTTTCACTACAAATCCTATCATCTGCAAGCGAATGCAACAGGAATTTTGGAAGACAGCATACGTGTCTGATGATGGAAAGCAGATAATAGCCAAGATACAAGCAACAACAGTGGTCTTATCAGAAGAGAATTTCAGACAGGCCCTCAATCTTAAAGATGTTGTTGTTGATCCAATTACTCCGGATAAAGAAATAGTTTCTCAATGTTTAAAGGAAATGGGATATCACACAGTCTCTCCACCTACCATGAAGGCTCTCCTTCCGCCATACTGGAGAATGCTGGCCCATTACTTGCAGAAGTGTGTGATTGCCAAGAAAAGTTCAACAGATCAACTGAACCAAGTGCACACCCATGCTATGGTGTCACTAGTTAGAGGGGTTCGTTTCAACTGGTCCAAGTTTCATCCAGTTGGCTCTGGATTCTAGATATCCAACATTGAGGAAGACCAATGATACTCATGATACTAAGCCTATGGGCATTGAGGTTTTCCCGATGATTAACCCCAAGAAGAAACTGACTGATAAGGTTCCATTCGGTAACAAGTTTGGTGAATTCGCTGAGATTGCAAGAGGGGAGGTTCCTGTACGAAGAAATGTTGTGATATAAGAAGAAGAACATAAGTTGCCTCCCTCTCAGAGGCCTGTAACTGAAGTTTCAGACAGTACTGACTGGGAAGACTTTGATCTAGAAGACGTGCAGATTGGTGCATTGAATTTTGAAGGTGAAGACAATATTAATTATGACACATATCTTGACGACATTGATGTTGAGGAAGTTGAGGCTGAGACTGCTAAGATTCCATTGATAAGAAAACGGAAAGCCACTGAGGATCCTCCCCTCGGTGCTTCTGTTACAGAAGATCTGACTGAATCTGTGAAGATTGCTACACAACACCCTGAAGAAGCTCCAAGTGACCCTAGAAGAAGAAGATTGGATCCTCGTGTGCCAACAGTCACTAGTACCAGTGCTGGTCAATCATCTTCACAACCCACTGCCCAAGAAAAAGGGAAAGCAGTAGAAACTCCCGAGTACAGCTTGGAAAAGGAACTTAGGGCAGAAATTGAAGATCTGAAAGCCCAAAATGCAGCTCAATGTTAAGTCATTGGAGATTTAATTGACATTCAGAAAGTTCACCCAATATTGAATTGGAGAATCAAAAGAAGGTGAACCGAGAGTTTACAAGGCAACTCGGAGAATTACATAAGCTGATCAGGCAGCTTAACTCTGACAAATCAAGCAAGGCAAACCCTAGGAAAGATGATAAGGGTGATCCAGGAAACAAAGAAGGTAGTTTAGGTGCAGGTGATTCTTCCTAATCACTAGCATTTGACTTTGAAGCAGATATCCGTGAGACAACTAACCCAGGCTTACCCGAAGTCACTGATGAAGATAAAGACACAAGGGATAGAGACTACATGACTGTACCTGCTTTCGAGTTTGATGGAGGTTGGGAGGATCAGACGTTTGCTTATCCTCCTGAAAGGTATCTAATCCAGCTGGGAGAGCATTATCATGATAAGAGGGGAGTCACTGCAGAAATCAAAGCCTGGATGTTTGATGGTGAAAAGAATATGTTCGTTGTGCGGAGAAAGTGTCAATATCCATTGGAATATTACAAATGCTGGAGCCAATTCTACTCCGGGACTAATGTGGATCTGACTATGCTTTACAAGGCACCTTTCACGAACCCATCACAGAATGAGCAGGCCAAGTATTTTTTACAAAAAGTTAGAAAATGCAGTGCGCAGCAAGTTCAAGAGATTTGAAGATTTTCCTCACAAAAAAATCGTATGTTAAGAAATACAGGGGTGTGTTCAAGTGGGATGGAAAGAAGAGTGTCCCAGGAAAGGAGAATGCCACTGGAAAGAAGTTCTCTAATGTTTTGTATCCGCCGACTGAGAAGACTAAAACAATACCCCTGCCAATGAGACATCCTGAAGATTGTTTGCATGACTTCCAAACTTGGGCATATAGTGATTATTCTTGAGAAGCAAAAATTCTTTGCAAATCGAAGATGATGAGTGTAATTGAAGTTCATGATTTGATGAGGTTTCATAAGAAAGATATACTGGTACTGGCCAAGCATCAAATTGAGTGTAACAAAGATACTGAAGAATATGCCAAGTGCTATACTAGAGTTGTGGCTGAGATTGTTGCAATGGAGCTATGGTATGATCCAGCTACGGTGCATTTGTCAAATAAGTTCAGAATGTGAAAGCTGTCTAATGCTAAAGCCTGGGGGAAGATTGTAGAGTCTAGAATTTGTGAGGCTTTTGCATTAGAATTACTTTTGGGCTAGTTTAATTGTAAATGGGTCAAAACTTGTAAGTGGGTTGTGTGGGCTTGTATTGGTCGAATTAGAGGCCCTTCAGGCCGATTTTTGTAGCTTGTTTACCAAGCATTGGCTTTCCTATATAAGGATAGCTAGTTTAGATGTTTAGGGTTGCTTCTTTGGTGGAATTCGTGTGTGATCAAAGGTGTTCCGAAATTCATAAAGAATTTCGGCTTTTTCAAGTTGTTTAGCAATCAAAGTATTCAAGTGATTCAATCGGTTTGTGTGTTATTCATTGCTTTTCTATTTGCTTTATATTTTTTATATTGATTATTTTTGAATCATCACTAATCACCGGATTTCGCACGGTGATTAGTTGACTTGATATCGCGTGAGGGTTAAATTGATCCTTACACCCGACACATCAGTTAAAAAAAATAGAAAAACAACATTATGAAAAAAAGGCATTTAGTTTAAAATTCACCACATTAACGAAAAAACATACCTCGAATGGTTTAGAAGCCAATTGTGTCCAGTCTTTAATGAAGTACTTTATAAAATCATCTTGTGGAAAGTACGTTTGACACATTAGCTTTCTCATCATGTCCATTTCATATTGAACATATAGGAAGGTTATTCTAGTGTAGATCTTTACAGCTTCTGCTTCAAGACACTACCCCGTTTTCAACCCTGGATTAGTGAAACGAGTGTCATGGTCGTTCTTTCTGTGTGTATGACGCTGCGACTCCATCGCTGATTCATAGTGTGATAAAAACTCAACTAAGGAGGACCTTGAATTACACAGCTACCTAAAAAGGTGATTTTCACTCTCAGACCTTGATGTCGTCCTCATCAATCCAGATACCAACTCATCTTTGAAATACACATGAATCTAATCCTCACGTATGGCAAAAATCTCAAATAACCACTTGTTTTCTGCAAGATCATACTGATTGATTATCTTTTCCCAACTAGCTACAAACTCTTCAGATGTAATTACATCAGTCCACACAATGTTACAAATATCCTTCTTGAAATATGTCGAGTTGCACAAATAAACACCTACCTGTTAATCCAAAAAACACCATGGCAAACAAACAAAACTAGCCACAACTGAAAACTTCTGAATAATATACATAAAAATATGGGTGGGTTGATCTGGGGGGGACATACTTATTAAAAAACCATACCTTCATCGATAGCTTGTTCATAATATGCCACATACAAAATCGGTGCCTTTAATGTTTAAAAACCTGCTCAATTGCTTTTGTCATAGCAAGATCTTGGTCTGTGGCAACAACTTGAGGTTCTTTAAAAAAAATGCTTTAAAAAACACCTCAACAACCAAATATAAGTTTCTGTATTTTCAAATCCAAGTAAGGCTCCACCAAATGTTACATTGCAGCAGTGGTTGTCAATCCCTGTGAAAGGCACAAACACCATAGAATACCTGTACCAGGAATAAACGAGTTTAAATTTAACACTATAAAAGGTATTATAAACACCATTAGACGAGCTTAAGATTAAAGATTTCAAACTTGTTGGATCGGTAAGTAGCATCGAATGACATCACAACGCCAAACAACTATGATAGTTCATCTTTCCTAGTTAATCAGCCCAGAATAATCCACTCAAATAGTTGTCATCATCCGTCATGTAATCATAAGAAAAGTTTGGCAAATACTCATTCTTCCTCGATAAATGATCAACCGCCATTTGAGCATCATATTCACCAATCATAGAGTTGTTCTTTTTCTTATAGTTCTTAAAGTCGTCTCTTGAAGCACCAACTTCCTCAAAACCACCATAAATTTCCCTCATCATATTGAAAGCTCTCACAGGGCCCACACCAGAAAGTTTAGCATAATTCTGGTAAAAATTGAATGCATGATCAATTGACATGAATAATGTTCCTTCATGTGGTTTTATCCTCTCTAGAACATCAGGAATATAATGCCTTTTTTTTCAGATTTAGGAGAGGTAACTTCAATACCTACGACCTTGTGTACATACTCATCTACAAAAAAAAAAAATTTTTAATAATTACTTGAAAAACATCATGCAAAAACTGATTTCTTTGGTGAAAACATATTATAGAAACATCACATGCTCGATAATCCATGTATGATCTATGTTCTATAAAAAACAAAATAATCAGCTAAACACACCATTTGATTTAGCGAAAAATTTATTCACTGACAATCAAAAACAGATTAATCGAACCGAGAATTTAAAAGTATAATAATGATATGCTGAAACACCACCATATAGATAGATCGGACCTGTATACAAAAGGAAGAACGAAAATACCTTCAATGGTGTGATCCGAAGAACTCGCCATGGAAATCAATCAACAAAAAACAGAGCAAAACGCTTCAATCAACGATTGATTATGAACGACCACAAATATTTGATCGGAATAGATCAAAATGAAATTGACTAAATATGTTTATGATACTCCATTAAGGACGGTGATTCGATTACTGTGTTTAAATTGGGATAATTTGGAATATGATGCTCACATAATGACGCTGATGCAGTTACGATTCATAGATAGCAGGTGAATTCAAATATGATAATAGACCAAAACGCCCTTCCGTGAGTTTATTAGGAGCAATCGGATGATCAGATGAAATCAGCAAGATGGACGTCTAGGATTAATCCGCATCGGATGTAGGAAAAAAAGGGGATGCATTTTTACCCCAAACCTATATATATATATATATATATATATATATATATATATGTATATATATATGGTTAGGATCATGCGAAAGCACATATATATTGCGAAAACGCAAAAACACATATTAAAACCTTTATAATTTCTTCATACGTTAATATTTAAAAAAAAAACTCGCACCAAAAGTTTTAGAATTATGTTATCTTTAATTCTGGAAAAAAACTTAAAAAAAAATAACGTTTCATTTTTTTTTGTGAGATGCACATGTGCAGCACAAAAGAAAATCATACTTTTAGTATACGTTAATATATATTTTTTCCAAGTCACACCATATATCTTACATTTCTGTTATTTATTTTCGTATTTTTTTAATGATGACATGTGTAGCACACAAAAAAAAAACTCATACGTGTGGTATACATTATTATTTTTATAAATAAATTGCACCCACAATCTTATAGTTGTGTTATCTTTAGATCTAAAAAAAAATAACATTTCATAATTCTTTAATTCTATGTTGCACATGTGCACCATGTAGTATTATCATTATTAACATAAATGTTTTAGTGTTTTTTATAAGTTTTTAACATGAGGAGTGTTTTTTCGCATGATAATTCGTCAGAAATAATTATAATGATGCACATGTGTAGCACACGAAAAAACACGAAACGTTAATTGTTTTTAAAAAAAAAATCCAGAATTAAAGATAACATAATTTTAAAACTTTTAGTGCGAATTTTATGAAAAAAATATTAAGGTATGAAAAAGGTATGTAGGTTTTATTGCATATACTTTAATATTTTAATATAATGCTTATAATCTTTTATTCAAAATAATATTTTTTAATATCATATATACAATATAATATTTTATCAATATAATATATTATTCTATTTAATTTTAAAATTTTGTTTATTTAATTTGAGTTTAAATTCAAATTTACCGAGTATTTCAATACAATAAACTAAATCCTTATTTTCCGTGACTAGATAACTAATTTTTCTATAATTACAGTTTACGTACTAACAAAACTTTATATAATTATGAAAATATATAATTGTCATCTAATTTTTAAATCTTATAATTTTGTTTAATTTTTAGATTTTAATAAAACATGGTAGATTATAAAGAAAAAAAATAACATTTCATAATTCTTTAATTCTATGTTGCACATGTGCACCATGTAGTATTATCATTATTAACATAAATGTTTTAGTGTTTTTTATAAGTTTTTAACATGAGGAGTGTTTTTTCGCATGATAATTCGTCAGAAATAATTATAATGATGCACATGTGTAGCACACAAAAAAACACGAAACGTTAATTGTTTTAAAAAAAAAAATCCAGAATTAAAGATAACATAATTTTAAAACTTTTAGTGCGAATTTTATGAAAAAATATTAAGGTATGAAAAAGGTATGTAGGTTTTATTGCATATACTTTAATATTTTAATATAATGCTTATAATCTTTTATTCAAAATAATATTTTTTAATATCATATATACAATATAATATTTTATCAATATAATATATTATTCTATTTAATTTTAAAATTTTGTTTATTTAATTTGAGTTTAAATTCAAATTTACCGAGTATTTCAATACAATAAACTAAATCCTTATTTTTCGTGACTAGATAACTAATTTTTCTATAATTACAGTTTACGTACTAACAAAACTTTATATAATTATGAAAATATATAATTGTCATCTAATTTTTAAATCTTATAATTTTGTTTAATTTTTAGATTTTAATAAAACATGGTAGATTATAAAGAAAAAAAATAACATTTCATAATTCTTTAATTCTATGTTGCACATGTGCACCATGTAGTATTATCATTATTAACATAAATGTTTTAGTGTTTTTTATAAGTTTTTAACATGAGGAGTGTTTTTTCGCATGATAATTCGTCAGAAATAATTATAATGATGCACATGTGTAGCACACAAAAAAACACGAAACGTTAATTGTTTTTAAAAAAAAAATCCAGAATTAAAGATAACATAATTTTAAAACTTTTAGTGCGAATTTTATGAAAAAATATTAAGGTATGAAAAAGGTATGTAGGTTTTATTGCATATACTTTAATATTTTAATATAATGCTTATAATCTTTTATTCAAAATAATATTTTTTAATATCATATATACAATATAATATTTTATCAATATAATATATTATTCTATTTAATTTTAAAATTTTGTTTATTTAATTTGAGTTTAAATTCAAATTTACCGAGTATTTCAATACAATAAACTAAATCCTTATTTTTCGTGACTAGATAACTAATTTTTCTATAATTACAGTTTACGTACTAACAAAACTTTATATAATTATGAAAATATATAATTGTCATCTAATTTTTAAATCTTATAATTTTGTTTAATTTTTAGATTTTAATAAAACATGGTAGATTATAAAGAAAAAAAATAACATTTCATAATTCTTTAATTCTATGTTGCACATGTGCACCATGTAGTATTATCATTATTAACATAAATGTTTTAGTGTTTTTTATAAGTTTTTAACATGAGGAGTGTTTTTTCGCATGATAATTCGTCAGAAATAATTATAATGATGCACATGTGTAGCACACAAAAAAACACGAAACGTTAATTGTTTTTAAAAAAAAATCCAGAATTAAAGATAACATAATTTTAAAACTTTTAGTGCGAATTTTATGAAAAAATATTAAGGTATGAAAAAGGTATGTAGGTTTTATTGCATATACTTTAATATTTTAATATAATGCTTATAATCTTTTATTCAAAATAATATTTTTTAATATCATATATACAATATAATATTTTATCAATATAATATATTATTCTATTTAATTTTAAAATTTTGTTTATTTAATTTGAGTTTAAATTCAAATTTACCGAGTATTTCAATACAATAAACTAAATCCTTATTTTCCGTGACTAGATAACTAATTTTTCTATAATTACAGTTTACGTACTAACAAAACTTTATATAATTATGAAAATATATAATTGTCATCTAATTTTTAAATCTTATAATTTTGTTTAATTTTTAGATTTTAATAAAACATGGTAGATTATAATTGTATTTATTATTTAAAAAAAAGCTTCAGCTGTGTAACACACAGATATCAAAAACTAGTATATAATATAACTAGTTTTTTATCCCCGTATGTTACACGAGTGACTTTTAAAAAAAAAACTATAAATACAATCATAATGTACGACAATTATGTATTTTTATATCTTTAGTAATTAAATAATTGGTTATTAAATAACTTAGAAGTCGATAAATAAAAAATTGGATATATATATCCATAATTTTTTTAATATAAATACGAATCACTTCCATAATTAGGAGTGTGAATGTCTATTGGCGGGAAAAATTGTTGATGATGAATATGGTGGTGTTGTAACATCCCCAAATTTTATATAATTTAAAACTCTCTCGTTAATGTCTAGTTAAGTAAAAATCTCTCGTAGTTAGTTAATCCCTTATGTTAGTAAAAGTTTATATCATGGGAATTATGGGGTCAAATGAGTAAATATGTAGTTTAGTTAAAAATTAAAACAAGAATGAAACTTTAGGGGCCTGAATGGTAATTATGGAATAAAGATTAAACAAAATAGAGAAGGAGGAGGGGGAGATCGCAGACTACGATCTGCATCTCGACCCCAACCCCTCTCCTCATCTCAAAATCCAAATTCTGCATATTGAAGCTTAGGCTGCGATTTTGGGTGCATCATAACTGAAATCTGAGGTGTTTTCAAGCCCTAAACACATTCTTGAAGCAAGTAAGTAAAACCCCAATTCTTTGCATGTGGGAGTCTCGAAAATTAGGAGTCCAAATCTGCAATTTGTTATTGTTTTGTGAATCTATGGCTATTAGGAACATCTAAAGTAGTGTAAACATGCTAGATGTTAGCTAATTGGTGAAGAAGTCACCAAATCTTATTACTTGAACCTCATGTTAAATGACTACTTAAGATAGTCTTGAAATTTGTTATGATCATGAATTTCTAACTTGAATTTGATGCTTCATGATGAATTAAAGATGGGTTGGAGGTGACTTCACCTAAACATTGATAATTGGACAAGTAGGAGGTTCAATAGGTTGTGTTATATGTGTGTATAAATGTATGCACACAAGGTGTTTGATAAAATGCCTAAGAGAATTAAATTATGGTAAATGCAACAAATTTGCTTGTATTGATGTTGGATGACCATTGGGAGCTATAAGTTCACAAAATTGAACCAATTAGGTGAAATCATGTGCATTAGCTAGTATGGTTGATGAATGCCTTAGTTGTCATGTTAATGTTAATGATTCATGTATTTAGATGTAAACTTGATGAATATTGCTTAATTGCCATCCTTATGAATTAGTAATATGTTTGTGTAGCATAGAAGTCATGTTATTGAAATGTGATAAGAGTGCTACTATGATTAAGGTCCTAACATTGTTAGTGACCCATTAGGCAATCAAGGTGATCAAGGGAATAACTCCGGAATTGGTGGAAGCGGTGGATCAAGCTCTAAAGGTAACATTATTTATGTTACATGAAATAGCTAAGTAAATGTGTATTTGCAACTTAATAGATTAAACTATGAATTGTGTAAATGGATGACGAACGGTTCTAGGAACCATGAAGCCCAAAGCCAAGAGTCTCCAATGACAAACTTGACCATAGAAAAGATTCGGATGAATCAAATAACGAAAGAAAGTTACAATGGCGAAAATGGGCTTATAGAGTCTATGCCAAGTAACACGAGAAAAGAAAATCATAAATGGTTATAGAACCATAATTCTAAGGTTTATATGTGGTCAAGTTAGGCATTTGGGATAAATCAAGGTCAAGGACCCGTCTTAACGGGTCAAATAAGAAACTATGGTTGTTTTGTTAACAACTAAAACGGTTAGATGAACTAATGGAAAGTAGAGTGAAATTTGTATGAACTCTGTCAAAACTTAGCGTGTTGGTAAGGTGTAAAGCTAGACTCATAACGAAAGCATAAAACTAACGGTGGGTATGCATACAAGTGTTTGAAGTCATAATGTTGCTTTATGTTTTTAGTTATAAACCATAAGTGATGGGTTAATTTCCGGATGGTAACCTTGATGGTTGTCACAAGGAACCTCTTAACGGGTCGGGAGAACCCGGGGTTGGCTATCATAAAGTAAACCATGGCTAAGGTATGTAAATGCGTATGATTTATACTTATAAACGTGTTTTGGGGACATCCTAAAGGTAGATAAATAGCCCCAACATGTCTGGTGCAAATCTGGAAAAACAGGGGAAATGGCCAAAATATTGGCTAAGTATGGAACTGGCCAAATTTCGGCCAAATCCCTGGAAAGTTGGCTCCAAGCGTATCGCTTGGAGCAACTTATGTGTTAGGCGATACGCCAGGAAGTCTAGGCGTATCGCTTGGAGCACTCTTCCTTCTAGGCGATACGCCTAGAATGTAGAAGTCTGATTTCTGTGTTTTTCGTAATTTCTAAATAACACTTATACTTGTATTGCAATAGAAACTCACTATTTGAAGTGAGAATATTGCAGGTAAGGCAAAGGTTTGATGGATGCTCATCAAGATTGTGAAGAACCGATCACGTGAAGATTTAACTATCCGTTCCGTACCATTTTGTTTATAAAACATGTAATTATTATTTAACAACCTATGAACGTCAATTACTACCCAAGGGTATATTTTGTGAAAATGTAAGCCCAGGTGTTGGATTGTAGGGTTGTTAATTATGTACTTCAAACAAAAATTTTCTGGGACCATCTTGAATGATTATAACCGTTGTGTTTTGGCATCAAATTGAACATGGGTGTTACAGGTGTCACATGACAAATTGTGGTGCCAAAAACTTTTCTTTTATTATATATATAGATATAGATATAGATAGATATAGATATGTTTTTATGGCATTTTTATAATTTAGTTTATAAGTTGTCAAATGTTATATATAGAAATTATGTTTTGATTGATTTTTTTCTTTACATATAGTTTGAGTTTTGATCAAAAGATTTTATTAAATCTATCGTATCCATAAGGAAATAAATTTGAATAGATTTACAATTCTTCAAGTAATATAAATATCAAGGTAAGGTTCAAATAAAAACCATTTTTATTGTACAAACTTAAAAATTAATGTAAAACTATTAAATTCTAATTGAACAAAGGCTATTTAGGTAATTTTTATTCTTTTTTTTCTTCTTCATGTCTATTCCAATGATGGTCACTTAATGACCTAAAAACTAAAAAACATCGTTTTTTTTTGTCTGTCCGACTATGTTGCATATATGCAACATATGAAACATGATATATGCAACATATGAAACATACCATGTTGCATATATGCAACATAGTCGGACAAACAAGATGAAAAAAAAAAACTTTTTTTTAAGTAATAGGTGGATATACGTAAAATTAAATTGAAAAAATATCAAATTACCCAAAAAAAAAAACCCTTCATTTGATATTAATTTTCTTTGGTTCTTACAGTTTATACATAAACTTTACCCTTTTACCCATAAATATCAATAGATTTATAAAGGGCAAAATCTCCTATTTCTACACCCCAATACGTTGCGTATAGGTGTATACGTAGCGTATTGAAGTCGGCAGCCGCCAACCTCTGTACGAGGTTGTCCCAATACGCGGCGTATTATCGAATACGCAGCGTATTAGGTGCATGTATTGAAATCGGGAGATAACCATGCTTGGTAGGTGTATTTTAATGTGTATACGCCTAGTATGTCCATATACGCTCCATATAGATTAATACATACATTTGCCGATAGTTCACCGTTTTCTTGATACCCAAGGAGAGCACCCCAGAATTGACCGTCTAGCTTTGTGTTACCGAGAAATTTAGAATAACAAAACGGAGCATCTCCGTTGTTGTAGAACGTGTGAACATTCTTGGACCACGTAGCAGAGTTTCTGTTTGGGAATATCCATCGAGGTGGATTTCTTTTATTTTCCACCGCTTCTTCTTCCACCTCTTCTCGTCTGTTTGAAGATTCCTCACCGGTTCTTCTTGGTGGCCTCCATTTTTATAAAATCCACTTTGAAGCTTTCGGGGTAGGTTGTGAATGATACTGATTGTCGGTCATCTCATTATCGTGGTGTTTTGACATTTTTTGTGGGGGGGATGCGAGACTTGAGAGAGAAAGATAGTTCGAGGGAGAGAGATTTGAGAGAGATAGAGAGAGAGATTTGAGAGAGGGATAGAGAGAGAGATTTGAGAGAGAGAGAGAGAGAGAGAGATTGGGTGTTTGGAGGGAGAGAGATTTGAGGGAGATGGAATTGGATAGGGGGAAGAGATTTAAGTAGGCTGGGGAAATAAAACGCCCCTATACGTTGCGTATGCCCTAATACGCAACGTATAGGGCTTACGCAGTATATGATTACGTAATGATTGGTAACGATTAGCTCGATAATCATTGGGTATGACCTAATACGCTGCATATACCCTAATACGCAACGTATTAGGGTGTACAAATAGTAAGTCCCTTTATAAATTCATCAAGTAAATAAGTGTGAGTTATTATTTTATGACCCATTTTAAGAAGATTTGATGTCGCCGTCAATTCTAACATGACTTAATTTGAGTCAACCATTTACTTTTGTCTCGCCTCACTCAAAAATGTGGATCCGTCACTAGTTTGTTGATTAGTTGATAAGCTAATTAGATGCTTAATGCATTGCTCTTCTAGTTGTTTAGATGATTACTTCATTTGACCACCTCCAACGCAAAGGCTCTTACGCGCCCATAGCCACGCTGGACCACGCACGTCCCTGCATGCGCAAACTAGTGGCCCCACATGTTTAAATTTGTTTTTTTTCAACGGTAACGTGAATTTAAATCAAATAAATATAAGGCTATCCGTAATGGGGCGTTATGGGGCAAAATTTTGTAATATGGCGTCCCATCCCCCCGGGGCACCACCCCCCGGGGCGCCATGTTAGGTTTGGAGGTTGAAAGCGCCATGTTAATGGCGCCGGTGCACTCTCTTGTTTTTTTTTTTTTTTTTTTGCTTTTTTCCTATTGGTACACCTCATACCTCATAACCCCCATCCTCATAACCCCCCACTACACCACTTTAGCCATGGAGCCCCTCTTTATGACGTGGCCGCCACATGGCGCATAACGCCCACAAGGGGCTCCATCCACTACGGATAGCCTAAATGAATTTAATTATTAACTTAATAACGAGATGTTTACCACCCCGCGCGTTGCTGCGGGGTTGAATTTGTATACTGAACGGAAGTTAAAAAGTTAAGTGGTATAAAACGTAAAAGTTTAAAAAGTCTCGTGGTGAAAGTATAAAACTATGAAAGTATACTAAAAACGAAAGTAGAAAAGTTAAAAGATTCGTTGCAAAAGAAGAAGACAAAAAAACTTAAAACAAAAATAAAAACTTCAAAAGTTAGAGGGTTAAAAAGTTAAGGGGTATAAAACGTAAAAGTCTAAAAGTCTTGTGGTGAAAGTATAAAACTATAAAAATATATACTAAGTTAAGGGGTATAAAACGTAAAAGTCTAAAAGTCTCGTGGTGAAAGTATAAAACTATAAAAGTATACTAAAAACAAAAGTAGTAAAGTTAAAAGTTTCATGTCCAAAGTAGAAGACAACGAAATTAAAACAAAAAAAAAACTTTAAAAGTTAGAGGGTTAAAAAGTTAAGGGGTATAAAACGTAAAAGTCTAAAAGTCTTGTAGTGAAAGTATAAAACTATAAAAATATACTAAAAACGAAAGTAGAAAAGTTAAAAGCTTCGTGGCCAAAGTAGAAGATAACAAAACTTAAACCAAAAAAAACTTTAAAAGTTAAAGGGTACAAAACGTAAGAGTATGAAACATATGTGACTAAACTATGAAAACTAAAAGTTTACTATTTCGTTAAAAAAAAGTTTTCAAAAGTTTAAAGGGTTAAAATTGTCAAAACCCTAAATTTTTGTGGCAAAACTATAAAAAACAAAAGATTACTATTCACCAACAATTTTTATTGTTATATATAATAATAGATTCAAATAAGTTTAAATACAATTTGAAAAAATATATGTAAAATATTAATAAAAAAACAAAAACATAGTATAATATTTAAATTATAAAAAATGGTTAGTTTTCTAACAGCTACTTTTTTTTTTGTCTTTTTCCTAACGACTAGTGTTCTAAATTTTCATATAAATACAACCAACAATCCTATTCATTTTCACACATTCATACTCAATTTCTTTTAATTTTTATGATTCTAACCCAACCAATTCAAAATGAGCTCCGATTATTCAAATCTTGTCAGCCTCTTGAAAGAACAATTAGATGAAGTGATGTCCGATGACGTTGAATCTTTGATGCAACAATTGTCTGACCTTGATGCTCTGGAAGAAGCAAGTTCTTCTCAAGGCAAGAAGGAATGCAAAGAAATTGATCGGAAACGAAATGATGGACATGCATGTTTATGGAACAATTTACTTACCCACATAAATGTTTTAACATAAATGTTTATTTATTTTATATTAAATATAATTAATATAAACATAATTAATATAAAACATAATTAACATAAATCATAATTAATATTAAACAGTATTAAACATATACCTAACTAAATCTAAAATACTACAACATATACCTAATTAAATTTAATATACTACAACATATACCTAATTAAATCTAAAATACTACAACTAATACCATAAATCATAATCGGAGCTGGATTGGACATCCCATGGGAGCAATATCGGTGATCTTGGTTGTGACAACAATTCATGAGGCATGTACCCGTACTCCGACCGATCTTCATTTGTCAAGTCTTCTTCTTCTTCTTCAAGCTAGACTTTATCGTCCAATTGGTAATAATTTTCAAATAGCTCTTCCGGTGGGTTTTCGTGTAACCAATACTCGAATGCCTAATTCCAAAATGTTCCATCCTCCCAAAGTTCATCCACATAGGGAGCCGGATGTGGAGGTTGATCGAACTGGAGCCGGTGGAGGTTTTACAACATGTAGATGATTATAGTGTTACACCCTTGGTAGATAGTGTTCCAGCACATCTCGTGGAGGTGTTGACGTCACAAGATTATGGACTTGTTCGAGTATATCCAGTATATTTGACATGGTTGATGAATTAGATATCAAAGATTAATATTTATAGGTTTAAATATAGCCGTTATAGAATTATAGCCATTAGGATTATAGTCGTTAAAAGCAATAACGGATAGTTTTGTAATATTTATTTAATAAATATAATACTTTTTGTTTATTTTTTAAATATTTATTTAATAAATTTAATATTTTCTGTTTTGTTTTTAAATATTAATTTAATTATTTCTATTATTTCATTATAATTAAATAATTTATAAATAAAAATAGAAATAAATGATGATGTGAAAATAAAAATGTGTTTATAGAAAGTGCAGCGTTGGGGCTAAAATCTGTTTGTGGGAAGGATTTAGAAGGATGGATAAGAAGCTGATGTTTCATGCTGACTAGGACTGTTTGTGAAAATGACGAACACCAACGTTGGAGGCAGTCTTAATATGAGGATGACAGATTCTTAGAGAGCTTAAGTTAGGTCAGTTTATATAAAATAAAAGACGAGAAAGAACTTTATTCAGGGGTTTTATATATGTTTTGACAGATTTGAGTTTGCTAAAATATAAAAGCACAAGGACAATACTCTAAATAAAGAGAAATTATTCACGTTATTAGACATGCCATAGTTTATAGTTTCTTGTATTCTGAAATATCTAGATGGCTTCTCCCCGTCTTTTCATCTTATTGAGTTTTACGGCCACTCCAACGTATATGATGTCCATGATAACCCCTGCAAGCCTGTAAAACTCCTTCATCCACTTCTTGTTGAACGTCAAAGCTCCAATAACACCCAAAAACCCTGTTGCAAAACCAAACATTACGTCTAAGTGAAACCATACCCTTTTTTTCTTTTTCTTGCTTGTTGTAGTGGTTGTTGGGACATGATTCGTGCAAATCTTCACCAGTGGACAACCACATAGATCTTCATTAGCAGCATATGATGATGGATCAAAAGTCTGCAAATGATCATTATATGATCTTGGAATTCGTCCAGATAATTTGTTGTGTGACAAATTGAGATAACCCACATAATATAAATTAGCCATGCTTTGTGGAATCATCCCAGTCAACTTGTTTCCAGAGAAGTCAATAGATTCTAAGTTCTTCATGTTTCCGATGTTATTTGGAATGTTCCCAGTGAGATTATTATTAGAAAGGTGAAGACTTTGCATTGCAGTAAGTCTTGTTATCTCTTCGGGTATTCCTCCAACCAGTTGATTGCTCGAAAGGTCCATGTTAACTTCATCTAACAATGGATTTCCTGAAAATAAAAACTCTCCACCTTTCCAAAACTGTTGCACGTCCTCTTTGGAATAAAGATAATGACGACAGTAGAAACGGTCAATCATCGCAGGTAAATCCCCTAGACAATGAGGAATGAGCCCTTTTATGTTGTTTTGTGCCACATTAAAGTTTTGAAGACATGCATTCTTGCACAATGATGGGGGAATTCTTCCTGTGAATTTATTTTTATGCAACCTGAGAACGTTTAGTTCTACGAGTTCTGAGAACCACGCAGGTATCTTTCCAGAGAGATTATTATTTCCTAAATCTAAGACCCAAAGGTTATGTAAATTAGCCATATCTAGAGGTAGCTCTCCGGTAAAGTTATTGTCATTTAAGTGTAACCATGACAATAACAAATTCGTTCCAATAGAACTTGGAATGACATCTGAGAATCCATTATAGCTTAATATCAATGCACGCAACCTTTTGAGATTCTCTAGACAAGTAGGAATTTTCCCAGTGAATTTATTTCTGGAAAGATCAAGAACCTCCAAAGATGTCCTTCCACATAATGACAGAGGGATTGACCCATTGAAAAAGTTATTCTGCAGAATTAGTAATCCTCGAAATTTATCTTGAAACCCATTAAAATGATCAGCAAGAGGAAGGTTAATTAAAGTTCCATTGAGGTTGTTATGTGAGAGATCCAAGTGAGGAATGATGGGCATCTGCTGAAACCATGCA
The DNA here is from genome assembly GCA_039602395.1 of Deinandra increscens subsp. villosa. NCBI lineage: Eukaryota > Viridiplantae > Streptophyta > Magnoliopsida > Asterales > Asteraceae > Deinandra > Deinandra increscens. The sequence goes on from JBCNJP010000015.1 coordinate 21,540,363, forward strand.
GGTAATGGACCTGAAATGGAAGTATCGGACAACACTAACTTTTTAAGGTTTCTTTGTGTTCTAAGCCACTCTGGAAATTCATCTGTGATCTTGCAAGAACCGAGTTGAAGGGTTGTCAGGTTGAATGGAGGTATCCAGTGACGTGAAAATTTGAGTGTCAAGTTAGTGTTTAAACTGATGTCTAGGTACGTCAACATCGACAAATTTGCAAAATGGGATTCAGAAACTATTCCTTCTAAACTATTGCTGGATGCATTTAGAAAGTTTAGGTTGGTAAGTTGACCAATTGAGATTGGAATGTTCCCATTTAACTGATTTGACGATATATCTACTACTTCTAATGTTCTTAATCGCCCAAGAGAGTTGGGGATTGAGTTTATCAATTTGTTTGCTGATAGATCCAAGACTCTTAAATTGGCCAGTCTTACAAGGGATTCTGGAATCGAACCTTTCAATTGATTATGATCTAAATACAACTCTTCCAAACCATACTGTGAACATTCAGATATGTTTGTTGACACACCAATCATTTCATCCCCTAAATAATTTTGTGACACTCTAAGTTCTTTCAGGTGACATTGTCTCCATATTCCAACATGCTCCATCTCAGTAAAGTTGTTACTAGAGATTTCAAGCTTTAGAAGGTTAGGCATGACCGGAATTGATGAATTAAGATAGTTTTGGCGAAGATCAAGAACTTTTAGGGAACTTATGTTCAATAAAAGAGATGGAAATCTTCCTTCGATTGAGTTACCACTAAGATCTAGGTGTTTGATGTTACGGATACTGGTATTAAGATTAGCAGGAGATAGGTTCACATTATGAAGCTCACTACTTGACAGATGCAAGTCTGATAAAGAAGGGATCATGTTTAGAAGGCTTGCAAGGTTTAGTGGAGGACTAAAATCATAGTTTGAAATATCAAGGAATGTTAGGGATGTCATATTTTGCAAAAAGGGAGGCAGTTGATCACTAAAGGAGTTCCTGCTAAGATCTAGATATTGGAAGTTGGGGAGTGTTGTACTTAGATTTAGGTAAGGGCCAAGATTAGCATTATTAAGACTACAATGACTCAAACTTAACTCTACTAATGAAGGAAGCATGTACAATACCATGTTGACATTTTGTGCTCCCATAAGATCCACTCCATTCAAGTTAAGATGCTTGAGCAATGAAAGACTAAAAACCCATGCAAGGTCCTTTGCCACGAGATCTAGGTGTCGAGCATTGAGATCTAGAACCTCCAACTTAGAAACATTTCCGATGTGAGAAGGAATACTACCACTGAAACCTGCATTAGAAAGATTGAGGTAACTCACCTGTTTCAAGGATCCAATGAACTCGGGGATCTGACTCTTCCTAAAATCATTCCCACTCAAGTCCAAGTACTTAAGATTCCTCAGCTCTGCTAAGGAAGCGTTCAGTTCGTCACCCGTTAAGTAGCTGTCTTCACCAACTGGGTAGTAATCTTCATTATTATCTGAGGGATCTATATCAGCAGGATTGGACTCAGGGAAATAATAGGAATTCCATATATTATGTCCTGTGAGACGAAGGCTAACAACGCTTCCAGTGGCAGCATCACAGTCGACTCCTTTCCATTGACAACAATCACTCCCTACCCATGATGAAAGCATTCCAAAGTTATCCGAGACACTTTGTTTGAACTTGAGAAGAGCTAGCCTCTCCTGCTCATTGCAAAGTGACATGTTTTCAGCTCCAAAACATATACTTATGGTTGCAATAAAAAAGAGATGGAAAACCATACCCCTTTGATTCGCCATGTTTTTTGGTTCCAACTCGATGAGTGAAATAAATATATAGAAAGAATTAGGAAAGATATATATGGGCTTATTTGATAAAGAAATAATCGAACCTTTGCCGTAATTGCCACGGGTGACTTCCTTAATTGCCACGGGAGACTTGGAAGTCAGTCTTGTTCATTAGGAATCATCTTTTTGTCTAAAGAATGGAAGACCAAGTCATTTTCCTTTGTTGGAGGGACCGTTTCATTAGATCCAACCATTTAACTAATGGTGAGCGGTGTGGGGGATAAATTTTTTAGGATGAGTAAAATGGGATAAGTTTTTTGGCCAATAGGAGAGTGACACCAGGAGAGAGAAAAAAGTATATGTCTTTTGTGTTTTTTGAATGGTATGGGTGGGATAAGTTGGGTTGGATAAGTTGGATAGTTTTTTTTTATTTATTTTTTTTATTTTAATTTTTATATATTATATTTAAAGGAAAACATTATATTTCATAAAACATAAAACTAAATTTTTCATTAAAAATAAAAAACTTACATAGAAATTAAAAAAAACCACTTTCACAAATTTTAAAACCAAATCTAAAAATCACATTCCCAATTATGCAAAGCGGCGATTCGACGTTTCTCGGCGAGAAGGGTCGGTAGTAAGCTCGTAGGGACGTTCTCGGTCGGTCTTAAAAATATTTCAAGATCGCGAGCTCGTTTTTCGTTTTCCATCGTTTCTTTCACCGCCGCGTACATCATCGCCTTTCTCTCGGCGGTTTTTTCTCGAATCGCCGCCTTCGCCTCTTTTTCTTTCTCCCATTTGCTTTCAAACCTATTCATCACCTCCAAAGCATTTGAGGACCCATCCTTCGACGATTCACCCGACTTCGTTCTAGATTTTCGTTGTGGAAGTGGAGGCGTTGAGTCCTCGTTTAAGTCGGGCAACCGACTTGGCAATTGGGTAGAGTCGACTTCGTTTGACGTTGTGTACTCACCCGAGACCGAGGTCTTTGTCCTCTTGGGCTCACTAACCCCACCAACCTTCCTCCTCGGAGCCTTCCACTTTGGGTGATCTTTTACAACTTCCCAAGCCGAAACATGAGTAAAACCTTTCTTTTCATAGATCTTTTCGTACTCGGTATTAGCCAACTTCCAAACATCAAGATCCCCCGCACCACTAGCCCTTGCATGTTCCTAAAAATTATATAAAAGAAACAAGTTAAAAATAATATAAATTTAAAAAAAAAATTAACTATTAAAAATAAAAACTTACAAATTGAGCAATGAGACCTCCAAAGTTCATCAACTTCTTGTTCAAATTCTTCCATTTTGTGGTAATTTGATGAACGTTTCGATTTGTTTCGCGACCAATTAAACCGTTAAAATGGTCCACAACTCTTTGCCAAAAAGATGAAAACCTTTGTTGGTCACCAACTTTTTTGTCTTCGGTGACGTGAATGTAAGCTTGTGCCAAATACTTCTCTTCGTCGGTAGTCCATGGAGTTCGATCCGCCTTTGTTGTCGACTTCTTCTTGTTTTTTCTAGCTTGCGTCCGACGAGCCGGTGGTTCTTCCTCCATCTCTTCTTCTTCTTCTTCCTCTTCTACTTCTTCTTCAATCTCAACATGTTGTTCCTCTTCTACTTCTTCTTCATCTACTTCAATCTCCTCGTCCATCTCTTCGCTATCACTAGCTTCGTCGACAAGACGACGGGGTTCTCGGAATTGAGTATTTTGATATGATTGTTGGGCCGATGAAGCGTATTGTTGGAAGTAGTCGGGATGTCCGAATCGTAGTAGATCATTAAAAGATTGTTGTTGTGGTGGTTGTGGTGGGTAATAAACGGGTTGGGGTTGAGAAATTATAGGTGGAGAAGGTACGTAGAAAGGTTGTTGGTTTCGGTTTGTCGAACTTTGTCCGGTATTCGACCGGACTTTGGGTCGAAATTTCTTCGGGGCGGATGTGGAGGCATTCTTTTTCCTAGGATCCATTGGTTTTGGGTTAGAAAAGTAGAAGAGAAATGAAATGTGGTGTAAAAAGTTTAAAGTTTTTGGGGTTTATATAGGTGGAAAACTTGTAAAAAAAACAAAAAAAAAAATATATGCTACTAGCCGTTGGCTAGTAGCCAACGTTCGAAAATTAACGGGCAAAAAAAGCCCAACGTTCGAAAATCACCCTCGGCAATAATCGGCAAGTAGTTGCCGTTTTTTGATTTTTTTTTGCCGAAATCCACCTTGCCGAATGCAAGGGTATGGTTGCCAAATTGTTGCCGAAATTCACCCTATGCCGAAACCCCTTTGCCGAAAAAAAATACACCCCATACCACCCACCCTAATATCTTTTTGTCTAAAAAATGAAAGACTAAGTCATTTTCCTTTGTTGGAGGGACCATTGTTCATTAGGATCCAACCATTTAGCTAATATCTTATTGTCTAAAGAATGGAAGACTAAATCGTTTTCCTTTGTTGGAGGGACCATGTATTTCCATTGTCGGTAAAAAAGAATTTTATATTTGAAATTCACAGCTCATTCCCCATAAATAGGTGAGTGTAGATTCTAAAATTTAAGGTTTGATTGTGAGTTGTTATGAGTAAAGGAGAGATAAAAAGTTACTCTTCACCCATATATTTGATAAAAAAAACTATTTATTTCTTAAACTTTGAGGTTTGATTGTGAGTGAAAGATAGAAAATGTAATATGATAAAGAGTTATTGACTTGTATTAATCCCAACTATCACGTATTAGCCGATAACACTCTCAACTTCACTCCTTCCATTTGCCACCACGAACTAGCATCATATTTTCCTCCAACACTCTCCTCGTTAAATTTACTTAACCCCGTTAATTAATTTCCTACGTGGCAACCGATGTGGATGGAGGAAATTAATTAACCGGGTTAAGTAAATTTAACGGGGGGAAGTGCTAGAGGAAAATATGATGATAGTTCGTGGTGGCAGATGGAAGGAGTGAAGTTGGGAGTGTTATCGGCCAATACGTGATAGTTTGGATTAATACAAGCCAATAACCCTATGATAAATGTATAAAAGGTATTTTTTTAGTTGTGATTATAAGTAAAATAAAGAGAAAAAGTAATAATAAAGATATAAATTATAAGAATGAAAATGAATAATAAGCTCGCAATTTTCTGCATATTATTAAAACAAAACAAGTGAGTAGTTCTTTTACCGATTCTTCATCAATTTAATGAGCTTTCCCAATAACTTTTATGGGCCAAAACGACATACCATGTCTCTATTATATATATAACAATCAAATTTCATAGATTAATAGTATTGTTTAGGTTTCTATTACCTTTGCCACAAGCTTTTCATACTTTAACTTTGAACACCACAATTTAGTTTAGGTTCTTTTTGTTTGGCCATCAAAATTTAGTTTAGGTTTTATTTTTTGCCACAAACTTTTGGTATTTTAACTTTGGCAATCTAAAGTTTAGTTTTTTAAACTTTGACCATAAAGTTTAGGGTTTTTAACTTTGGCCATATTTTTTTATGGTTTTATATTTTACCACTAAAGTTATAGACTTTTATGTCTTATACCCTTTAACTTTTCTACTTTCGTCTTTTAGTATATTTTTTTATAGTTTTATATTATGACCACGAAACTTTTAACCTTTTACGTTTTATGTCTCATAAATTTTTTATTTTTGTTTTTGGTATATTTTCGACTTTGGCCATAATTTTTTTTTATAGTTTTATACTTTAACAACGAAACTTTTAGACTTTATGTTTTATAACTCTTAATTTTTTGAATTTTGTTTTTTAGTATTGTTATACCCTAAATCTTCGGCTAGTAATCCAGGGTACAGGTAT
>JBCNJP010000015.1:21546444-21630223 GCA_039602395.1 Deinandra increscens subsp. villosa
CGGATTTGGGTCCTTAGTAATCCTGGAATTAACTCAACGGATCGAGCGCACATAGGTGGATCAAACCACATGAAAAACCCACAACTTTGTCCCTGAAATAAGAAAGGATAGGATTAGAGAGAAACCAAATGACAACCAACAAAATGAAGCATACCTGTTCAGCATAACAGTAGAAGCGACGTCTAGGGTTCGTGTCAGTCCTGCTTGTTCGAAGGATCGCAACATTCCCACAGTAGCAAAACACCATGGCTTCTTGATTTTTCAGTTCGGAGGAGATGAAGAAGACGAAGTGGCGGTTGAGATATTAAAGTGGGGTTTTGAGTATATAAAGGAAAAAGTGAAATGTTTGGTGAAAAGACGATTTTGCCCAGCACATGCCACTCACGTGGCTGACTTAACGGCAAAAACAGACGGCCGTCAGGTCCAGGGACTAAATCCGTTACGATTTTGCAAACGTTTGGGACCATATCCGTAATAAATAAAACCTAAGGACTATACCCGAAATTTGTGCAAACCACAGGGACTATATCCGTAATTTACTCTAAAGTCAAAAAAGGAACAGGCATCCTATGCCTGCTTCCGATTTGACTTTTTAACTTGTGTTCACACCAATGCCTATATAATGAGACATCTACATATATCCCTCTACTAAACCAATAAATTACATATATACTCAAGCCTAAAATTTAATTACATATATCTCATTTCTCACATTAATTTACCTAATTACCTTTTCAATTAAAAAAAAAAAATTAATGAGAACCACACTTTAGAAGAGAAATCCAGAACTATACGATCTCCTTCCGCAACCTACGTCATCTCCTTCTCCAACGTACCTTGAGGGCAACGACCTATCATAGTATTAAGTATTAACTAGACCACCGGAGAAGAATTTTTGAAGAAGAATCTAAGTTTGAGTTGGCTGTAATTGACGGGTGTTTAGGATAAAGAAACCCCATGAAAGAAAGGGTATGAACACCACCAAATTTTAGGCGGTATAAAACAAACGTCTTCTTGGAATTAACAAGAAAACAAAGAACCCCATCTCAAGATTTTTGTGCGATTTTTCTTTTTTCGACTCCAAATGTTTGTTTGTGAGATTTTTTTTCCTGTAGTTTTGATTTGGTTATAAAATTAAAAGGTTAACATGTTATATGAGAAAATGATATACGTAACTAATGATCTTCTAAGGGGAAATATATAAAATGTTAGTAAGGGTATAATAGTCAATTAATAAGTTATTTTAAATAAATTAAATAAATATGTAATATATATGTTTAATTAGGAGATATCTATAGATTAGGCTTGAGTATATATATGTAATTAAATGGTTTATTAGGGATATATATGAAAATTCCCCATTATAATTAGTCTGAACTTGTTGATCGTGTTGTAGCTTCCTCAATTAAATTTGACTATGTATGACATCACCATCAACATAATTCTTGTGTCCTACTTCACGATAAAATCAACTGCAACATGAAAATGTCATATTTTTTCTTTTTCTTTTTTTTTATTTAATTCTGCTCTATATTTAAGAGGTTGTTTGTGTGCTATATGGTTGGCTTTTTTTGTTATATATAAACTATTTGACAACATTAACCTTATGTGAATTTGAATTGGCTGTATTGGTAAATCTCTTGACTTCCATTGTTGTGACCCGGGTTCGAATCCTCTTGAAACCACGTTTTTGTTTTTTTTTGTTTTTATAAATTCTATTTATTTCTTTACCTTTTGAACCCCGTTTTTGCTCCTTTTTTTTTAATAAAATCTATTTATTTTTTTACCTTTCGCAACGCACGCCAATACTTTTCACGTTCAAAACCACGTCCGTCATAACACGTGAAAAGCTCTCCACCTAGTTTGGATGAAAAATACGATGGTGTACGGCTATATATTAAATTATAAAAAGTTCAAGAAACTACCAGCTCTCCTAGAATATATCGATTGGTTGGCAAATACTATAAAGAGTAAATTACATAGATCATCCTTTATATTTATAAAAAAAATTATAGATTGGGTCCTTTAAACTTTATTAATTACATTCGACATCCTTATTCAAAGAGTTTCTAACACATTAGATCCTTTAGGCTTTAGGCTAACAAACATTAAAAATACCTGTTAGTTTTCTAAAAACAACAATTTTACCCTTGAATTAACATTTTTTTTCTTAATTTGTCTTTTCCTCTAAACCCTACCGAAGGTTTTGTTTAGTTAAAACTTCGGGTGATTGAAAGCGTCTAGGGTGTTGCTTAGTTAAAATTTGAATTGGGATTTGGCTATTTAAGTATTTTAAAGGTTTATTTTTTTGTTTTTTTTATGTTTTTATCTTTTTTAATCGAAAAGTTTAAGTTAACTGTCAAGAGTGAGAAGGAGTGCAAAGAGCGCCGAGACTGTCAAGGACCGATGTTGACCAATCTGATTTTCAAACCCTTAATCATAGACGCTTGGGGACCGCCACACGATTAATCCCGATTTCTACAACACTTCCATCGAGAAAGACCATTTTAGTTGCAATCATCGGGAAACAACACCACATGTTTCGTCGCCCTATACACCATGAGTCGACCATCAGAATCAGCAAAAGAAACCACCTCTAGTAGTCCTTTTTTGTCGTCAACAGTTCAAATCTGTTTCAATAATTTTCAGATCCACCGTTTCATCTTGTCGGAGGGAAAGAATGAGCACCGGGATGATAAAAATCCCAGAAGATGAAGCAGATTCAGAAGACGGTAGTGGTGGCGACACTGATGGCGGTGGAAGAGCGACAATGGAGATGGTGGAAGAATCATGTTGAATCTTTCGAATGTCGAGTTTGTGCTGTAAATTTTTTTTACATTAAGGGGTGGTTTTGTTGTAATTATTTTTTTTTTACATTGTTAGGGTAGTCTAGTCATTTTACACCTTATTTAATAGAAAATCTAACGTCTGTTGAGTTAAAGGATCTAACATGTTACAAAACTTTTGATTTAAGAATATTGAATGTAATTAGTAAAGTTAATAAGCACAATTTATAATTTTTGATTTTTTTTAACAATAAATTTTTTATACACCATAGGATTTTAACTCCCACAACTTGAAAAAGCAAAACCTTATCCACCACCAAAATACTATTAGACCAAAAGGCCTTTGGTATTTATAATTTCTGAAGTAAAGGACAATTTTTGTAATTTACACTATAAAAAAATTCAATGATTGGTGGAGTGGGTAATAAATATATCTTACATTATCATTCAATTAGACTTCCCACGAGGGTATTATATATCGTACCTTCGGGCGAATAATTTATTAATCACACTGCATAAACTGTATTAATTCCCCAACAAATATTATATAACCTCTGGATCAACTAATCTGACATGGAAACCCCTTCGTTTCCAAATTACAATTAGTACATCTTTCTTCATGAGAAAACCCCTTTTTGTTCTTGAATAATTCTTGCTACTTGATCAGAAACACATCCTTAAAGATTGTTATTTGTTAACAACAATGGATGGAATTGATCTTTATAAAGCTAGTAGCAGTCTAAGGCTAGGAAGTTCAAGAAAAAGCAGTAATGGAAGAATGGGGAGCTTAAGATCTGGGAGCACTTCTCTATGGAGGAACACTGGGATGGATGTGTTTTCGAGGTCTAATCGCGAAGAAGACGATGAAGAGGCTCTCAAATGGGCTTCGCTCGAAAAGCTTCCAACTTTTGATCGTTTGAAGAGAGGGTTGCTTTTCGGATCGAGTGGACCTTCGCAAGAAGTTGATGTGGATAATCTTGGGTTCGAGGATCGAAAGAGGTTACTCGATAGGCTTGTGAATACTGCGGATGAAGATAATGAGAAGTTCTTGTTGAAGCTTAGGAATCGAATCGATAGGTATCAATTTCTTTTAGTTAATTTCTTGTTGGTTGGTTTTATGAAGAGCATTCACAGTAAGTTTTCCATCTCCATTCCTATAATTTATACTTTTATTATTACTTTTTCTTTTTCTTTAACTCACAACTATAATTAAATAATAATTTTATACTTTTTTCACTCTCTTTCACTCCTCAAAATTTAATAATTCACCAGTTTTTTAATCAAATATACAGATTTGCTAAACTTTTTCTCTCTCATCTACTCACAACCAAACCTTAAATTTTACAGATTTACACTCACATATTTTTTTAAAGAACCTACCGTAAATACTGATTGACACTAGTGCACAAATGAGGCAAAAGCTAATCTTTTAGAAACCGAACCAAAATTGGCAGCAAAAATGATGAAAGAAAACAAATCGGTTGGCAAGTTGGCGACTGAATTGCTTCACTCGTAAGACTATCATAAATATAGACTCATAAATATAGCGAACGTAATTGTTTCGGTTTCTGTTTCTTTTTCCCGGTCTATTATTTTTGGTTTTTTATTTGGTTCGATTTTTCGGTTAATTCCTTTTTGTGCTCACCACTAATTACGATTACAGAGGTGAACTATTACCAGACCAGAGGGCGTGCGACTGCAAACTCCCGTCTCCCTTAATTTATTTAGAATAGCTAATGTCACCACACACTCGTAATTTGTATGATTTGAACTAATAACCTTTTAGTCGGAGAGTCACCATTTTACTACGAAATTGTCCTTTGAGAACTCTTGTCTCTCTGAATCTCTATATTAATAAAGCAGAAGTTTCACATGTCATGTATTATCTCTACATTCACCCTTATTTTTTTGGAAAATTGGAATTAAATAATCCAAGTTATTGGATATTGGCGGATAATAATCCGAGTTTCAATATTGACCTACAATAATCCCAATTATTTGAGTCTTGGAATTCATTTGGCCGCCGTTAATTTTTCACTAACTCCGCTAGTACTTGCTGACGTGGCAGATGATGTGGCATTATTTTGCTGACGTGGCAGGTGATGTGGCATCATACTTGCTGACGTGGCATGTGCCACGTCAGCACACAACTAACGGAGTTAGTGAAAAATTAAAACGGCGGCCCAATGAATTCCAAGACCCAAATAATTGGGATTATTGTAGGTCAATATTGGAACTCGGATTATTATCCGCCAATACCAATAACTTGGATTATTTAATTCCAATTTTCCTATTTTTTTACGTCTGTTTCTTCTATTAAATATCAAACATCTCTCATATTAAAATACTAATGATTTTAAATAATTCAATACCAAAAATATAAATATTCTTATTAGAATAAAATTTTAAAACTTAATAACATATAATAAGATTCAATTATATCTTATATTAAAAGGTAATTTTATAAATATTAAATCTTCATTATTTGTTACTAATAATTTTATATATACATTTTTTCTTATTTTCCGAGTATACGCAAAAAAAAAAAAATCCTTATTTCTTATATCTTCAAGTTTAAAATTATACTTAAAAATATGATAAAAATTATATGCATACTTATTTTTAAGACAATACGTACGCCTATCTAATACACGGATTCAATAACTAGTACATCTTAAATCAGTGAAGTGAAATAGAGAGTATCATCAATCGTTACGTTTATAATCCTTTTTTTTTTTAATTTAAGAATTGTGATTTTGTGAATTTTGATTGCCAAGATAGCCAATGTTACCACGTTGTCGCTGATCGTTAGAGTGCCGCCAGTTGAAGTTCTCAAATAAAAAGCAATTGACGTTCGTTTTTTTTTTTAAGATTTGGTCTTCTGATCTTGTATTTTAGAAATTGAAATTCGCAAATCTCTTTTGCAACCTCCATCTCTTTTGCCTCCAAATTTCTTATGCCGCTTTTACGTTTAAACCCATGTTACTGAACGGGGTATACCGTGTCAATGTGAGGAAAAAATGTTTCTATCCGGACGCTATCTCACTATTTAAAAAGCATTAGAGTAGAATTTATATTTTTTAATTTCATTAGAGTAGAATAATAGTTTTTACCAGCTGAACAAAATCAAAAGTTAAAACTAAAAATATAAACTGAAATAGGAACTGATTTTTAATAAGTTCTTACAAATAAACTAATAAAATTCTACCTTTACATTTTTTTTTTTAAGTTTAGTCATTAGGATCCTACTAGGGATACACGTGCATTCTAAATTCACACCCCTATACGTCACGTATAGGGTACAAAAAAAAAGAACGATATAAAATTCAGAGGGATTGTACAACGGTACGATGTTGTCAGGAGGGGGGGGGGGGGTATGTTGCGTATAGCATCAAAAAAACAGAATTTCTTAAATTCACGGGGTGGGGGTTAGTATTTTTTCTCGTATAGGGGTGTTAATTTAGAATGTTGGGATGTGTATAATCATAATCAATCTAATCAATATAAATTATCGTTGGGTATCCCAATTGACATTGACATAAAGTAAGTAAAGTTACCTATTTTTGACTATTGAGCCATTTCAATTGTACAATATATATATAAACATTAAAAAAATGATAATATTATTTATTTTATGTTATTTCTCTTTACTTCACATTACATTCATCTCTTATGGTTGAATTTTCTTTTCTCAGATATACTCTTTCTTAAATACGTCAGATATGTATTCTCCATAACGCAACGTAAAAAGAAAAAAAAGTTAATACACTTAAAAATACTAAATACATCAACGCGAACAACAAACAACTACACACAAAAAGTAACATTATAAACTAAACTAAAATGAATGAAAAAACTACATGCGAACAATAAAAAATTATACATCGGAACGCAACGACATAAAACTAAAATAAAACGAAGTAAACAAGAACACACGAACATTCTAAAATTTTACATTAAAAAATAACGATACAACACTGTTACACTGTAGCCAGAGATCTTTGAATTTGTATATATATAGTTTAATTTTAATATATATATATATATATATTTTAATTAATACAGTTTAACAATGGTCAAATGGAGCAAAAGCGTCATGCGCAGCCTCACACTAAAGGACTCATACGGTGGTTCATATCAAAGGGGGGGGGGGGGGGTGGGGGGCGGTGTTCCACGCAGGGGCGAAACTACATAAGGTCTAGAGGTAGCCTGTGCTAAATTCGTATGTGAAGCGGACAAGTTTTTGAAGGGCCCAAAATTTTTAGTATTTTCTTATGTAATTATTTGATAAATACGATTTCATTAATTTAAAAAGTAACCATCTAGATCAGATGGCAAATGCGCAATGCTTAAAGCTCTGGTGCGTGTGGAACCAGAAAGACCCTGGTTCCTTCCTTGTCGTTGGCAGTTTTTTTTAGAAACGAAGTTTTAGAACAAAATTTAAGTAAATTAATATGAAAAACAAGTTTCGAACTTGTGTCCTTAGCTGGGATATCACCATATTTAAAAACTTAAGAAGTATGTAATTTCCAATTCAACTAGGATGGGATATTACTAAATGGATGACTATAAGAATATTAATCAGATGCATTAAAAAGTCAAAACTCAAATTTATATCGTATGTTACTTCTCATTTTTAATATCAAAGATTAAATAGTATTGTATCAAATAAATAAATATATTAGTGTAACTCAGTTTTTAATAACTAAATACATAAGAATATTAGTGTTTATAAACCAAAATGGTTTCATTCGGTTGATAACCGCCCAAACTCAAGTCTCTCGTGTTGCACGGACGCTGCTCACAAAGCCCCTATGCTACCCCTGAAAAGTTTCTAGTTTCACCTCTACTTCCATGTTGTGAGAGGGCTTCACTCAGTGGCTATACTCATATACCTAATAGCACATACAATTAAACAGTTAAAGTTGAGGGTTCCAAAATTTTTAGGGGTCAAGGCTAGGGCCTGTTGTCCTGGGCCTTTTTTCTTTATACTATATGGGCTGCTCATGTTTGGGTGGCAAAAATAAATGCAAATATATCAAAATTGTTTGTGTGACAAACACAATCACTGGTTTTCAATAACAAAATAAAAAGTAAGTAATGTTTAGAAATCTTTTGATTGTCTAGCAATATGTCATGAACATAACAATGGCAATCCAAAAGTGAAAACACAAGTAGAGTAAAGAACATATAGGATATATTGGTGATTAAGCCAAATTAGATTAATCTACCGTTTTGGGGTCGGGTTCATAATTCTAATTTGGTTTAAATTCTTATTTCGAGTCTCATTTCTGTTGTCCTTTTTTTTGTTAAGTGAGGGTTGTTTGTGACAGGGTTGGGGTTGATTTGCCAACAATAGAAGTCAAATTTGAACACATGACTGTGGAGGCAGATATTAAAACAGGAAGCAGAGCTTTACCTAGTTTTATAAACTTCCATATTGATATATTTGAGGTAAACAAAAAAATCCAATCTCTAGATACATACAACTTTCTTGAATCCTTCTAATGATTTTCCTCCATGAATTTGATAAAATATGCATGTATATTTGTCGTTCTATTAGATGTTCTTGAGCAAATTTCATCTGCTTCCAAACACGAAAAAGCATATAACCATCCTTGATGATGTTAGCGGCATCGTGAGGCCTAGCAGGTGAGTGGAAAGAATATAACTCTACTGCCCCTATCCGAGGGTGCGTTACACTGGTTTACTAGATCTAATGTTATGAGACATGTTTATAGAATGACATTACTTTTGGGCCCCCCGAGTTCTGGGAAGACGACGCTCTTGCTAGCCTTGGCTGGCAAACTCGACAAGGAACTTAAGGTAAGTTACTGATCCTCGTGACTTCATTTCCGGATTGAATCATTTCAGTTAATCTTGTTACAACTTTATGAATTAATGAAATTTGTAGAGTTCTGGGAGGGTGACATACAATGGGCATGAATTACATGAGTTTGTACCTGAAAGGACCTCTGCTTATATCAGTCAATATGATGTTCATATAGGAGAAATGACTGTCAGAGAAACCTTGGCTTTCTCCGCACGATGCCAAGGGGTTGGATCGCGCTATGGTTAGATTAAAATCATTCGGAACCAAATCCTAAATTACTCTTTGTAGATATTTAGGCCATTCTAACAACCTTTAAACCCGCAGAGATGTTGGTAGAGTTGTCAAGAAGAGAAAGAGATGCAAACATTAAACCAGATCCTGATATTGATATCTTCATGAAAGCTTCGGCATCTGAAGGTCAAGAGGCGAATGTGGTGACAGATTATACGCTCAAGGTATGGACTTTATATTGTACCTTATATGCATAAACACGAAAAAGGTTGAGATGTAATTAACCTTAGTTATGTTTCTTGTAAAGTTGTTAGGATTGGACATTTGTGCAGATACATTGGTAGGGGATCAGATGATAAGGGGGATCTCCGGTGGACAAAAGAAGCGTGTTACGACGGGTAAAACATTAAAACTACATTCATTTCGAAATGTACTTTCATTTCATGAGCATCATGTAAAGTTACCTCTTTGTGAAATGTTACAGGTGAAATGATAGTCGGGCCATCAAAGGTTCTTCTTATGGACGAAATTTCTACTGGTTTGGATAGTTCTACAACTTTCCAAATTGTGAAATCACTTAGACAGTTTCTTCATATCCTTGAAGGAACTGCTGTCATTTCCCTCCTCCAGCCGGCCCCGGAGACTTATGATTTGTTTGATGACATTATTTTGTTAACCGATGGAAAAATCGTGTACCAAGGACCACGTGACAATGTGCTCGAGTTTTTTGAGTTTATGGGCTTCAAGTGCCCTGAAAGGAAAGGTGTTGCAGATTTCTTGCAAGAAGTATGTTCAGTTTTTCTTGATGAACATTCGTTTAAAAACCGGCCACAAGCCATACTTTATGTGGTAGAATTAATCTTCTAATAATCGTGGCTTGATTAGGTGACATCGAGGAAAGATCAAGAGCAATACTGGATGAGAAGAGACGAGCATTACAGGTTCGTGACGGCCAAGGAATTTGCGGAGTCGTTTCAATCATTCCATGTTGGAAAGAGACTTGGGGATGATCTTGCCACCCCCTTTGACAAATCCAGAAGCCACCCAGCTGCTCTTACAACTGATAAATACGGTTTGAAACGAAAAGCGCTCTTGAAAGCTTGCATCGAGAGAGAGATCTTGCTCATGAAGAGAAACTCATTTGTTTACTACTTTAAACTGACCCAAGCAAGTGTTACATCATTTCTCATATTTGATAAAAAGGTTTTGAACTTTTGATTAATTCCTTGCTTATTTTGTTGTTTATCTTGGTTTGCAGCTACTTGTCATGGCATTTGTGTCTATGACTGTGTTTTTTCGAACCGAAATGCATAGAGACAACTTAGAAAATGGAGGAATATACGTGGGCTCCCTATTCTTCGGCGTGATTATGATCATGTTCAACGGGATGTCTGAGATCTCAATGACGATTGCGAAGCTTCCTGTGTTCTACAAACAACGAGACTTCCTGTTTTACCCGTCATGGGCATACGCTATTCCTTCGTGGATCGTCAAGATTCCTATTTCGTTTATCGAAGCTGGCCTATGGACTGCTCTCACCTACTATGTAATCGGATATGATCCCAATATCACAAGGTTAAAAGCAGTTATATCATCTAGCTAGTTTTCATTTTTCAAATATCAAAGAAGACAATATTTACTTAATTTTTCTACTTATATGTTTCTTGTTTTGCAGATTCTTAAAGCAATACTTTTTACTGTTAGCTGTTAACCAGATGTCTTCTGCATTGTTTCGCTTTATCGGGGCATTGGGTCGGAACATGATTGTTGCAAACACATTCGGTTCATTTGCGCTTCTCTTAATATTCGTATTGGGCGGCTTTGTTTTGTCTCGAGGTACTTTATAACGTACTCCCGGAGTACTTCATACTTATAACTAAACTACGCGATAGAAGGCTTTCAGCGATCGATGGGCATATACCTTGGTTGGTGGTCACCCGATCAAGCGGCCCGTTGTGAAACTTATACAATTAAACTTCCTAACTTTTTCTTTGTAACTAGTTTTTGAACATTCATAGTTTCATACAACTAATATGTGAAATACTAAAGTCTTTAAATTCAATCAAACATTTCTCCTGTTTTAGCTAAAAAAACACATTTTCTCATGACAGATGATGTGAAGAAGTGGTGGCTATGGGGTTATTGGGTGTCTCCGATGATGTATGCGACAAATGCGATCGTGGCTAATGAGTTTCTTGCGGATAGGTGGAAAAAGGCAAGTCACTTTGTCTCTATGCTTATGGTTATGGAAGTAAGTACAAATCAATAAATTAACGTTAGATTTCCAAATTATGTTACAGCCTATAAATGACACGACGCTAGGGAAATCTGTCATCACTTCACGAGGGTTCTTCGCAGAAGCGTATTGGTACTGGATCGGAATTATAGCAACTGTTGGATTCATATTTCTCTTTAATTCTTGTTACACTCTATGTCTGGGGCTTCTTGATCGTGAGTATCTTATTTTCTCTCTACATTTTAGTGTTAAAACTTGGTTATCACTACAATAATCATGTGAAATCTCCATAAACTATGCATGTTTGTAAATTTAATGAACCTTTCCACAGTGTAGTAAAAATAAATCAAGTTACTAAGTGTGCCACTTACAGTCTAATCTCACACGTTTTCAGACGACCATTTGAGGTCGCACCAAACCTTCGTTTGAAGGTTAGTGCTTACGTTATAGCCCATACTTTTAGATGGTCGTCAAAACCCTCACTAAGTATTGTGAAGATTAGAAGTTAATTACAAAATTTTACAATGTTCTCAAGCATTTTGTGACTTATTATGTTATTGTTTCGAATTCTAGCTTCTGGGCAATCCCGAACGACTATATCAAATCAAAATGAGAGTGACGAGAGTGTTGCTGAGTTAACATCGACAAATGATAAGAGCCATCGGAGCAAGAAGAAAGGAATGATTCTACCTTTCGAACCACTTTCGATTACCTTCAATGATGTCAAATACTCGGTGGATATGCCGGAGGTAACTTTCTAGAGATGTATATCTTGCTCTAATCCAGATTATATCGTTTAACGACTAAACCCAACGAGTTGTGATGTTATAGAGAATGAGGGAGCAAGGAGTGAACGAAGATAAATTGCTTCTACTTAAGAATGTGAGTGGAACTTTTAGACCTGGTGTTCTAACCGCGCTAATGGGGGTTAGTGGTGCGGGAAAAACTACATTGATGGATGTATTAGCAGGACGAAAAACCGGTGGGTATATTGAGGGAGACATAAGGATTTCAGGGTACCCAAAGAAACAAGAAACATTTGCTCGAATTTCTGGATATTGTGAACAAAATGACATCCATTCTCCTCATGTTACTGTTTATGAATCTTTGAAGTACTCAGCTTGGCTAAGGTTGTCACCAGATGTTGACGAAAATACAAGAATGGTTAGTGTACATGGATTAAACATACACAAAACTACAAAAGCATGTTTAATAAACTAAAAAAAGTATGATTTTATAGTGATATGTTGTTTGTAGATGTTTGTTGGTGAGGTGATGGACCTTGTAGAATTAAACCCGTTGAGAGACGCATTAGTTGGATTGCCTGGTATCAATGGACTCTCAACCGAACAACGAAAAAGGCTAACCATAGCAGTCGAGCTCGTGGCCAATCCATCTATAATCTTTATGGATGAGCCAACATCCGGTCTAGATGCTAGGGCGGCCGCTATTGTGATGAGAACCGTTCGAAACACTGTTGACACCGGACGAACCGTTGTGTGCACCATTCATCAACCTAGCATCGACATATTTGAAGCTTTTGATGAGTTGTTCTTGATGAAAAGAGGAGGATTGGAAATATATGTTGGACCTATTGGACGTAATTCATGTGAACTAATAAAGTACTTTGAGGTGAGATCTTCAGCTAAGATCGAACTATTAGACTAGACGTATCTATTATATAAATATCGATATTATATGGGTACTAAATGTAAATAGTATCGTAGTCTTGTAACTATATATATTGATCGATACAGAGAAATTATACCAATTCTAACACGAAAGATGATAGAGTTTAGCGTGTATGTCACTAACCTCCGATTATTTTTGTGTATCAGGATATCGACGGGGTAGCAAAGATAAAAGATGGATATAACCCCGCGACATGGATGCTGGAAGTCAGTACTTCATCTCAAGAACTAGCTTTAGGAGTCGATTTTGCCGAAATCTATCAAAATTCAGAACTATTTAGGTGAGGACTTCAATTTCCCAACACTTTTACAAGTTGATACAGGTTTCTAATAATGTTATAACAGGAGAAACAAGGCCCTCATTGCTGAATTAAGCATACCTGGTCCTGGTACAAAAGACCTCTATTTCCCGACTCAATACTCGCAGTCTTTCTTCGTCCAATGCATTGCTTGCCTATGGAAACAACTTTGGTCCTACTGGCGGAACCCTTCTTACACTGCCGTCCGTTTTGCTTTCACCGCCTTTATTGCAATCATATTCGGTACTATGTTTTGGGATCTCGGTGGTAAGAGGTAAAATGATAAATTTAATACGAATCGCCGTTGTATTGTTACAATGGTACATCAGATTCATTGATCCTAGTTGGGTGGTGTGAATTTTAGGAAAAACCAACAAGAACTATTTAACGCGATGGGTTCCATGTATGCCGCGACTCTCTTCCTCAGTGTCCAAAATGCATCAGCGGTGCAGCCAGTCGTTGACATCGAACGTACAGTGTTTTACAGAGAACGAGCTGCCGGAATGTATTCTGCTTTACCATATGCCTTGGCTCAGGTGACTGGGCCTTAGTTATATATATAGTTACTTTCTTGATCGTTTGGAGTTTATGGTTATGGTTATGGTTATGGTTATGAAACTTTAGTGTTTTATGCATAGGCACTGGTGGAGATACCCTACGTTTTCATGCAAACCATCGTTTACTGTCTCATCGTTTACGCGATGATAGGATTCGAATGGACAGCAACCAAATTCTTTTGGTACACATTCTTTCAGTTTTGTTGTTTGCTATATATGACATACTATGGCATGATGACGGTCGCCGTCACCCCCAATGCCAACATTGCTGCCATCATCGCGTTCTTTTTCTATGGGGCTTTTAATCTGTTTTCAGGCTTCATCATCCCTCGACCCGTAAGTTTCTTAACTTTTTCGCTAATGTAGGTTTTTAATTTGCTATCATTCCATTACTCTCCATTTGGAAAATCACCAAAATGACTGAAGTTGACCAAGAATATGCTAAAATGACCCTCTTAAATTTGACATGCCAAAATGACCTAACTAATAGTTTGTTGACGCCTCACACCATCCGTAAAAAAACCCTCCTTAAACCGCTAAAACGTCAACCCTTAGTCCCACTCTTTAGCCACTAATTTGACGCCACATGTACTTGATGGTTATTAGCCGACAAAAAAATAGTCAATGGTTAAATTAGTTGTAAAAAAGGTAGTCAACGGTAAAAAAAAAGATACTTGACGACTAAATTAGCCGGCAAAAAGGTAGTCAACGGCAAAAAAAGGTACTTTGACGGCTAAATTTGTCGGCAAAAAGGTAGTCAACAGAAAAAAAAAGTTGGTCAACGAAAAAAATTGGTCATTTTGGCAACTCAAATTTAAGAGGGTCATTTTGACATATTCTTGGTCAACTTTGGTCATTTTGGTGATTTTCCATTTATATTTTAACCATTTTTGTTTACATTCAAATGCGACAGAAAATTCCTGTGTGGTGGCGATGGTACTACTGGGGTAATCCGCTAGCATGGACGATCTACGGCATGGTGGTGTCGCAGTTTGGTGACTACGATGACTTGCTTACGAACGGGGAGACTGTGAAGGGGTACATGGATAGGTATTTTGGTTTCAAACATGATTTTCTTGGTGCAATTGCGGGAGTGCACATCGGATTAGTTCTTGTTTTTGGATTTATATTTGCATATTGCATCAGATCTTTCAATTTCCAGAAGAGGTAGATCTAATTGAAATGTTTTAAACTTCTGTTTGTTTAATTGTTTGTAATAGAATCTTATATTACTTTTGATTGTGTAATTGTTTGTAAAATTATATAGTTTTAAATTTGTAAAACTTTATTGCTTTGCTAGAAAGTAAAATCTTATCATCCCCTCAAGACAAATTAGATATCAAACTATTTATTGTGTAATTGTTTGTAAAACTATATAGTTTAAATTTTGTAAAATTTATTGCTTTTCTAGAAAGTAAAATCTTATCATCCCCTCAAGACGAATGAGATATCAAAGACACACATAATATAGCTCACTTTTATCATAGTCGAAAAAATATAACTCAAAAAATTCAATTACAATAACGATCGTGGTACCTAAACTCTCAACCTTGGCTACGTATTTATAGAGTTTAGCCAATTTGCTAAAAAGAACAATTACAATTGAATTAGGAAACTAGAAGCCAAATAGACAACTTGTCACATATGATCCCTCCCAACTTTACCGACTTGTAAGTTGGGTCTTTCATAAATTACCTCCAACATTCACCCCCTAATTCCGACTAGGAATAAGAAAGCCTTCAACACCGAGTAACTCTCGTACCTCCGTAAACTTGATCCACGTAGCTTCCTTATGAGATTAATTGACCACCTGTGACTCAGTATGGGTCGATGATAACGGCTGTCGCGACCATATACAAATCCCCAACTTTATTAAGATTTGTAGTAGTGGAAGTCAGGGTATCGAACCAAGGGAATTAGTGGTTACTTGCTAATTGATTAACTACGATCTAAATTAAAATTAATTATTTAACCTAAATTACGAAAATGAAAAAGTGCCTCTTAGCTATAAATTTTGGGTTGGTTGATTTGAAACTAAATTATTAGAACTAAATTACTGCTAACAAATGTTGGTTTTAACTTATGTAAACTAAAGGTAACCACTTTAAGATCCGGCCTAGTGAATTACTGATTTCGCACGTCGGGAATTTAACCTAGAAACCACATAGACATAGTTGTGTTCACAATCATTCAACCTAGCCAACCAATTATCATGAAGTACTTAGTATAGTCCTAGAGCTATGCAATTAAGGTAGTCCGGGAGCGGGGGGTACAAACACGACAAACAATCAGACACAATTGAACGAAGAAACACTGAATTAATGATTGTCACGAGTCAAGAATTCATCCAATGTCACAAACCCTAGTTTGAAATCAGAAAAACACTAACCTTCACTTAAAGTGATTACAAGGAATTTAGCCGGACATGGTAAAAGTCGAAAAAACAGGAATCAAAGAAAACGCCATTTGGATGCTTGTCGAATGCTTGAAAATCTTCACCGAATGCTTGGAAATCGCCTGGAAATCTTAACCAGCACTCCAAAGTCGTCAAAAAGGCAGAAAAGACGAACTAATGGCATCACATTGGCTTAAATAGCCAAACCCTAATTTTTGGCCGACATTGCACCCGTCGCGTGTCGCGAGGGTCTTCTCTCCACAGGCTCGCGCCACGAGCTCGCCAAAATAGTCGGGGCCTTTATCTTCAACACGCGTCGTGTCGCGAGGAGCAAGGCTCAACCCTCGCGACACGATCTGACCTTGAATCCCAGAATTCTTCTAATCTCTTAGCACTTCAATCCGACCGATTTCTTCACGTTAACGTACAAACCTGTGATAAACAAAACTGAAACAAGTGATGTGTTTCCAATCAAATATAAATCATAAAAACAGGGAATTTAGAATGATAAGTCGCTACAAATTACTAACACATCACATCTCCATACTTGTCTTTTTACGTCCCGGAAAAACTGCCACGGAATCATAATTGGGAAATCAATCTCAAAATCATTTAACTCTTTAATTTATCCACCAATTCAATTCCACAAACCATATTGTAATCACATGAACTAACTGCAACTGCTAGTATTCGGGTCCGACTAAACCCAACCACTGATCTTTTGTTTCGCCCCCAAAGTGTTTATAATTTACCGAATAACATTATTAGTCTGTTGGATCGTGGTTAGAACAGGCTAACCAATCAAGTTACTTAAAGGTATCAAACAAGAAAGACGGAATCAGACTGTGTTTGTGTTTATGTTTGAAATGCCTTTGATCGATAACAGTAACTAATAAATAAGAAGTAAAGTAGTTGAACACAAGATATCAATTCCAAGAACTACAATATTATTACTTCTCAGATGTTTACAAAGAGTTACAACAGATGAACAATAAAGTTGATCGATATCTAAACAAGAGAAATACAAGTAATATATATAGTGCAAGGAGGAAATAAAAGATAATCTTTTATTTCCATTTAGCTACTAGGCTAAATAAACTAATCATATCTACTCCAAAAGTTGTTGTACCAACAGGCATGGGCGCTGTGAACAGTTGAGCAACTCTATCGGTGAACAGTGTAAAGCATGGCGGAAAGTAAACTGCTCTTCTGACAGCTTTACTGCCTTGAAACTTGAACCGAGTAGATAAGTCAAACTTCCGGACTAACTTAGGGAGAAGTTCCGGAGTAACTCCTTAGTGCAGAGGAAGTTCCGGAGTAACTTCCTTCGGAACTCTGACTTAGAGAATTTCAGCCAAACTGAACATTCCCAACAGTCTCCCCCTAAGATGTTGCTACCAAAAACTGTTCTTCTTGCTGAATCTTCTTGATGCCTTTACTTGAGCTCTACTACAACCTTAAGGCATGCAGACATAGTTGGGAGTACCCATTATGGTCATAATATCCATCTGATGCAGCTTATCCCAATCATCCAGTCTTAAATCCTGTTTCTTCCTTACTTCCCCATTGCTCATGAAGAAGTAGTGCATGTCTTCACTTTTGTGAGATTCAATCCTTAGAATACAGGGATGAGTGACATCGACATGTGGGTTGGGAGGATCTGAAGGTTCAGGTTCTCCTTCTGATTCACTCACTACTATCTTCTTCCTTTTAGCCATGGATTTCTTTCTTCCAGAAAAGGTGAGCAGGATGGGTGGTATGGTTGAAGGTTGCTGAGATGAGGATTCAGTTTCAGGTTGTGTAGGCTTTGGATTTATAGGAGGTGGTGAAGATTGTGGAGATGGAATTGGCTGGTTAGGAGTTTGAAATGTGGGAGCAGTGGGTTGTGGTGTTGAGGTGAAGGGTTGAGATGATGAGAGATGAGGATCAGAAACAGTGTCAAACATTTGTTTCACAATGTTGATCCTTGGCTTCTTTTGTTGAGCAGTTGAGTCAGGAGCCTTTCTCTTCTTCTGTTTAAGGTAGCTGAGACCTTCAGGATGTAAAGTGTCAAAAAGAGCATACATACCTGGTGGCTTCTTCTCACTAGTAACTCTTTCCTTTTCAATTTGACTCTTTCTGATGGCATCATAGTCAAGTCTCAGCCTAGGCAATTTGCAAGAGTTGATTCTTTTGGGGTTCTCCATTACAATTTCTTTGAAGTACCATTTGTGAATCAGCAGGTCATCTTCCTCAGTTAATTTCTGATATTTTGTACCCTGCTTCTCTTGTGCATTCTCCTGCTCAAAAGCATAATCAACAAATCTCTTGACATTCATCTCTTTGTCTTGATCTGCTCGGATGGCCAAGATCATGTACATCCAGTTGATTAGATCATCACCCTTCATTTCATCAACCCATGCATCAGTGAAACACTCCTTGCTTCTGAGCATCACACTGAACTGAGCTAGGAAAATTTTGTTGTCTTCAGTCTTTTTCATTTGAATTTTCCTATACTCATTTCCCAAGACCCTTCTGTACTTGTCAACCTTGTCTGAAAGACCTTGCTCTTCAGCTCTGGCAATCCTTTCTTCTATGTACAGATCAGATCTTCTCCTAGCTCCATTGATGAAGAACATCAGGTCTGCATTGTTGATGACATACTCATAGATACCTCCCACTATGAGCAGTCGTTTCTGTTCTTCAAACACAACAGCCTCCTTCTGTTCTTGGAACTTCTTCTGTACTTCAGCATTCTCTTTTTCTAACTGATCAATCAGAGCCTTTGTGGCAGGATCCATATCTTCATTTTGGCCTCATGTGCTCTGATTATCATCCTCCATGTCAGTGAAACCAGAGATGGTTCTCTCATCAAGAGAATCACCATCGGCAAGCTTTGGAGATTCAGGAAGTGAAGTTGCAGTATTGAGACTGACTCCCGAGGTAACTTGCTCAGGAATAGTCTTAGTGCCAATTTCCGAAGTAACTGTCTTGGGACTATCTTCCGGGAAAACTTGTTCCGGAATAGTCTTAGACAGTTGCTCGGGAGTAACTTCCGAAGTAACTTCCTTCGGAACATCCTCAGTTGTGAGGAGTTCTTCCGGAGTAACTTCCTTCAGAATTTCCTCAGCAGAGATCAATTCCTCCAGAATTTCTTCCTTTGGAATTTCTTAAGTTGTAACCTTTGCTAATGAAGATGTGGGATTATGCAAGTTGAGGAGTGCTTCTGTGACTTCAATGTCAAACAGGTCCACATCTTTTCCTGGTTCACTTTCAGGTTTAGCAACCTGTTCTTCACTGCTTTCTTTTCCTTCAGCAATACATGGTTATGTTTATGTTAGTCTACTGATTCAGCCTAGTATTGCTATCCTGGGACAAAACATGCCCCCCAGGATGTTGGTAACATTCCTCAACCTTTCACCCATTATTCCAATACTAACAATTCTGTGCAGGATTCAGGAATAAGCCCATCTGTGGAACGAGAAATCCAAAAGCTCAAGCAAATGATCTCGAGTGTCCCAGGAGTTGTGCAGCCAATCCCTGAAGTTGGGCCCTCAAGCCATAGGATGTCCAGATTTGCTCCACCAATCTGTGACGTAGAAATTCCCAAGAGGTTCCAAACACCCAGTATGAAGCTTTACGACGGCACCACAGACCCAGAAGAGCATGTGGCGCAATACCGCGAAAGAATGGAGATTATTCACATGCCACCTGAAATTAAGGAGGCCTGCCTATGTAAGGGGTTTGGGTCCACCTTAACGGGGGCAGCTCTCAAATGGCTCCTAAACATTCCTCCCTATTCTATTGCTTCATTTTCACAACTAGTTAATTTATTTAACAGTCAATTTTCTTGTAGTCGTAGTTTTGAAAAACTAACAAGTGATCTGTATAGGGTAACCCAGAATGCAGGTGAAACCTTAAGGAACTACGTCAGCAGATTTAGCAGAGAAGCTCTGGAAATCCCGAACATGGATATGGCAACTGCAGTTCAAGCCTTTAAAATGGGGCTAAACAAGGACTCATTGTTTTACGAGGATCTAGTCATGAACCCATGTCATAAGATGGATGAAGTTCGTCACAGGGCTCTCCGCTTCATTAGACTAGAGGAGGATAGGAAAATCCTGGGAAAGAATGAGTCCTCCCCAGGATTCAACAGTTCCAGCAGAAAGTCAGAATCCACACATCCCAGGTCACAAAGATCAAAGCCTTACTCAAGGCCTGATGAGCGCCGAGTGAACAATGTGGAACAGGATGAGGACGATGAAGAATATCCTTCTTTTAATGACTATTGCTTTACTACTGATGTTTCTGGTGTGATGTATGCTATGCAGGATCTCGGCGACAAAGCAAGATGGCCCAGAAAGAGCGATAAACCCTCTACGTGGAAGGACAAGTCCAAATGGTGTGCCTACCACGAAGACTTTGGTCATCAAACTGAAGATTGCATGGCCCTGCGAAGAGAGATCAGTTATCTACTCAGCAAAGGCTACCTAAAGGAACTATTGGGAAAGAAGAAGGACAAATCCAGGGAACAGAATCCAAAATCCAGGGACAATGATGCAAGGTCCCAGGATTATAGACGTTCCGATGACCATCCCGAAAGAGCATCATCACCACCCCCGGATGCTAAGGTAGTTCATTTCATTTCTGGTGGTTCTGATATCTGTGGTACTTCTTATTCTGCAGCAAAGAGACACGCCAAGGAATCAAAATCAGACAGGGACCAAAGACCCAGGAAAAGCTCTATTCAGCCAGATCTCAAAGAAATTACATTTGGAGAAGATGACAGACACAACATCATAGACCCTCATCATGATGGGCTAGTCATAACTCTTCATATTGCCAACATCGTCGTGAAAAGGATTCTGATTGATGGAGGAAGCTCAGTAAACATAATCCAATTAGAAGCCTTGAACAAGATGGGAATCCCGCACACAGAGATCATCTCGAAATCCACGGTACTTGTGGGTTTCAGTGGTGAAACGAAGAACACTCTGGGAGAAGTAAAGCTTCCAGTCTATGTAGAGGGACTCAATTCGGTCCAGCGCTTCTGTGTGATGGACGCACCATCAGGATACAATGTAATCCTGGGTAGACCCTGGATTCACGACAACAGGGTTGTACCCTCAACATATCATCAATGTGTGAAGATACCGACACCTTGGGGTGTGATCACAATCAACAGCGATCAGCAAGAAGCTAAGGAATGTTACACCACGGCGATGAAGATATCATCTAAACCAAGGCAAGCATAGCAATTAAAGAAGAAGGCCCGGGAAACCTTGGAAGCAAGGGAACAGGACGTCAAAGCTATTGAACTAGATCCCTCAAATCCAGGGAAAAGGGTCTATATTGGGACGAATATCCCAGGGCCGATAGAAGAGCAACTAGTGAATCTACTCAGGACCAGAATGTCAACCTTCGCCTGGTCTCATAGCGATATGACAGGTATTTCCAAATCTATTATTACACATAAACTTGGAATTGATAATTCTTTCAGGCCAATACATCAAAAGAGAAGAAAGTTCGCGCCAGAGAAGAACACCATAATCCAAGAGGAAGTGGACAGATTACTGAAAGCAGGGATGATCAGAGAGGTCAAGTTTCCCAGATGGTTAGCCAACGTGGTAGTAGTGGGAAAAAAGAATGGTAAATGGAGGGTATGCGTGGATTATACGGATCTGAATCGTGCATGCCCGAAAGATCCATTCCCCTTACCTCACATAGATTCCATGGTCGATGCAACGGCAGGCCATGAAATGCTGACTTTCATGGATGCAACTTCAGGATTTCAGCAAATTCAGATGGAACCCCAGGATCAAGAAGACACAGCATTCATAACACCAACAGGTATATATTGTTACGTAGTTATGCCCTTTGGACTGAAAAATGCAGGGGCAACATACCAGAGATTGGTCAACATGATGTTTAAAGAAAAGCTGGGGGACACGATGGAGGTATATATCGACGATATGGTGGTCAAATCCAGGGTCACCAGTGACCATGTCCAGGATGTCAAGGATTCCTTTGATATCTTGGACAAATACAACATGAAGCTGAATCCAGAAAAATGCCACTTTGGAGTCGGAGCAGGTAAATTCCTGGGATACATGGTGACCAAAAGAGGAATAGAGGCAAGTCCAGAACAGATCAGGGCAATTACCAACCTGAAATCGCCAACCAGCACCAAGGAAGTTCAAAGACTTACAGGTAGAATTGCTGCCCTTAATAGATTTATATCAAAATCTTCGGAAAGATGCAGGGAATTTTACGATATCCTGAGAAAAAACAAGAAATTCGAATGGAAGGAGCAACACGAGAAAGCTTTCCAGGATTTGAAGGTATATCTATCCACGGCACCCTTATTAATGAAGCCTAATCCAGGGGAACCCCTGTCCCTGTATATGGCGGTGTCCAGAAATACGGTAAGTGCAGTCCTAACCAAGGATGCAGAAGGTCAGCAACACCCTATATATTATGTAAGTAAGAGTTTACTTGATGCTGAATCCAGGTACTCACACCTTGAAAAACTTATATTAGCCCTATGTATGGCATCTACTAAACTTAGACATTATTTTGAAACTCATACAATTCATGTTAGAACTAACTACCCTATAAAGTCTGTTTTGCGAAAACCGGAAATGTCAGGTCGAATGGCTAAGTGGTCAGTGAAGCTCAGTGCATATGATCTGATCTACGAGGCCAGAACAGCTATAAAATCTCAGGCTCTAGCTGATTTTGTGGCTGATTTCAGTACTGACATACAACAAGAAGCAGACCATGAATTGCAGCAGCTTCAACAAGAGGAAATTTCAGGGTACTGGACATTGTTCACTGATGGAGCATCAAATATCAGGGGGACAGGCCTTGGAATAGTACTGAAATCGCCACAGGGGGACATGATACCCCAGGCTGTTAGATGTGGATTTCAAGCAACTAACAATGAAGCAGAGTATGAGGCCCTAATTGCTGGGTTACAGCTAGCATTACACCTGGGAATTCAACACATTCAGGTATATGTAGACTCTCTTCTTTTAGCTAACCATTTTAATGGCTCTTATGCAGCTAAGGGAGAGAAATTAGTCAAATACTTGGAAGTGGTAAAACGAATGTCCCAGGATTTTCAAAATTTTAACATCCAACAAGTACCAAGGGAAGAGAATGCTGAAGCAGACGCACTAGCAAACCTAGGTTCAGCATTCAAAACACTTGAAGATACTCATATTCCTATTATTCACATACTAACACCGGCCATAGACCAAGGTATGGATTCCCAGGATTTTGACACATTAGGTGAGACCCTGGTATCCAGTACCCAGGATTCTACTGAGGAATCCTGGACTAGGCCGATTATTCAGTATTTGCAGGATGGTACTATACCAGAAACTGAGAAAGACGCCCGTGCATTCAGGATAAGAGTAGCCAGGTATGTAATTATAAAAAATATACTATATAAAAAATCTTTTGCAGGTACGTATTTGAGATGTTTGGAGAAGGATGAAGCCCAAGAAGTTCTCAGAGACATCCATGAGGGTGATTGCGGAAACCATACAGGGGGCAGGTCCCTGATGTCCAAGATCCTAAGAACGGGGTATTATTGGCCAACAATGAGAAAAGATGCCCTGGATTTTTCTCAGAAATGTGACGCATGTCAAAGACACGCCAATGTGCCTCACCAGCCCGCAGAGCCGCTATACCCAATTCCAGCATCTTGGCCCTTCATGAAATGGGGGATGGACATCGTTGGTAAGCTACCCAAGGCCCCTGGAGGAAAGGTGTTCATGTTAGCAATGACAGATTACTTCTCGAAATGGATTGAAGCCGAAGCATACGTCCAAGTCAGGGAAAAAGAGGTTATATCCTTCATTAAAAGAAACATACTGACAAGGTTTGGAGTGCCATCTGAGATTGTCTGTGATAATGGCTCTCAATTTATTGGAAGTAGGACCACAGGATTCTGTGAATCCTGGGGCATCAAGATGATAACATCAACTCCAGTACATCCTCAAGCCAATGGCCAAGCTGAGTCAAGCAACAAGATCATCATAAACAACCTGAAGAAGAGACTGAAGGAGAAGAAGGGAAGATGGGCAGAGGAATTACCCTTGGCATTATGGGCAGATAGGACTACCTCCAAGAATGCCACGGGTCAAACCCCATATTCCTTGGTATTCGGCACAGAAGCAGTCATCCCGACGGAAATGGTGGTCCCAACATTCAGGGTCAGTGGTCAGACCCAGGATTTGAATGATCAGTCCCTGGTTGAAGACCTGGATACCCTGGATGAGATGAGAAATCAGGCAGCTTGGAGAATGGCAGCATATCAGCAAAGAATTTCGAAGACCTATAACAAGCATGTAAGGATCAGAAGATTCAAGGTAGGAGATCTGGTCCTGAGAAAGGCGTTCCAGAACACAACAAATCCAGGGGACGGGAAATTAGCTCCTAAGTGGGAAGGTCCTTATTTGATTGATTCTGAGGCTGGTAAGGGGGCATATTGGCTAGCTAATATGGAAGGAGACCTATTGCCAAGACCTTGGAATGCGATACACCTCAAAGCATATTTCATGTAAGGCCTTCTGTCCTAGGATTCAGTTACTCAGGTATGTGTTTTATTTTGAAATTTCACAGTGGAGATTCAGGTCAGTTCTTCTCACTTAATTTACCTATTTCCTTATATATTTTGTTTTCATTATTTATTTACTGACATTAGTTACATGTTGCATTTCATTTTTAAGATTATCGTTTAATGTTTTGAATTTACTAAGATCTATGTTTTGCAAGACGGATTGCCTAAAATCCAGGGTATCCCAGGATTCAAGGTATTCAAGGTGCAGGATGATCGGAAATTCAAGGCATACGAAGCGAAGAATACTCAAGGTACTCCAAGTCAAATGCAACAAACGTGTTTCTCCTAAGTATTGAGACTGGCCATCTCTCTTCCGTATGGGTGAATTTTAAACCCATTCCTAAGGTTTAAGGATTATGCGTCCTTCATCCGAATATGGGCTATCACGCCTCGCCTGGAGCGCACGTTGGCAACTTTTGCCTCGCCCGAGACGCACGTGATCCAAGTATGAAACCCTGGGATTGTGAGATCATCCGTGTTAAGAGCATTGGTGGCAACCTTGCAATCCAGGGACATATGCGGATCTCTCAAGGTTTAAAACGATTAACGCGTTTTCAAGACGGATTGGTGCTAACGTACCAACTTAAGACATCCGAGGCAATACCCTAGTTCGCCGGTACGGCATGAGGTGGTCCCTAGATTTCGCCAGTACGGCACCGGGCTTGACCCCAGTTCGCCAGTACGGCACAGGGCTTGACCCCAGAAATAACATTAAAATTATTATCGGGCCTGACCCCAGAAACAATTCAAAGATTACCTAATGACCCAGGATTATTGACTTAATCCAGGGTCATAACGGTCAAAGCCGAAGGAAATT
Source organism: Deinandra increscens subsp. villosa (assembly GCA_039602395.1). Taxonomy (NCBI): domain Eukaryota; kingdom Viridiplantae; phylum Streptophyta; class Magnoliopsida; order Asterales; family Asteraceae; genus Deinandra; species Deinandra increscens. Next base: position 21,571,898 of record JBCNJP010000015.1, read on the forward strand.
AACTCCCTGTCTAGTTAATTCTAATCGATATGTTCCTATTACAGGAAACATTCACAAGTCTGCTAAAGCTACGAGGAATCCTAAGATCCTGGGGGCAACCCAGGATTGCTAAGGTAAACCCTAGAACCATTCCATACAATACAAATATCATTCAAATGTGTCAAACACAGGTATGTAGTTAAAGCAGTTATATATAAAACCCAACCTGGGCCCGGAAAAGCTCCGGACTTCCCAGGCTGGGACATGTCAAAAGACCCTGGATATCGCATCCAGGGGTAGGTCATTGTCTTAAACAAAAGAAACCGGGAAACATCATCCGGTAAACCATCACATGCATAAAAATAAAATTGTTTTCAAACAAACATGAACCACAAAATATAAGAAGGTGACCCCTGTTCTTCAAGCTTCATCCTGGGGCACCTCCTTCGCTTCCTTCTCCTCCGCTGCCTTCTCTGCTGCCTTCGGGTCCTGGGTCGGCTGCTCTCCTCCCTTGGGCTGGTCGATATCCATGGCGTGACCAGCAGAGCCCTTGGATGGGGTGCTTTTGCTGGATCCAGGGCCGATTTCAGGGTCACACCCTGCAGGGATGGTGGCGCCTAAATTGCGCAGTTTCTTTGCCCAGTCGGACACATCCCAGTTGGGGTTCTGAAACCCCAAATCCCTCGCCTCCTTCGCCATTTTCAGCCTGCACTGGAAAAGGGAGATGCGAGCGATGAGCTTGCCTTCATCGCTCTTAGCGGCTAAAGCAGACTCATGCGCAGCCCGTGCCTCCACTGCCTTCTTCTCAAGATCATGCACTAGACCCAGGTTCTTGTTAGCCACTATCCTGAGCGAGTTCAACTCCTTGGTCAGGGCAGCAACCTCCCTCTTAGCAGCAGCCTCAGCATCCAGGGCTCGCTTCTCAGCGGCCCAGACCATCTCCACGAATCGGCTAGCAATCTGCAAGAGAAGGTAATGTTATTAACAATTATGACCTTGAATTGTTTATCGTGTAGAAAATTCAGGGATACCCAGGATTAACTTACTTGACGGGAAGAGGCCTCGGCATGGGCACGGAGCTCGGTGGCATCCAGGTTCTCCAGAGATTGCACAACGGGAGCAGAAGCAGTGGCAGTGGCTCTGGTCTTGCGCTTAGTACCCGAAGTCCTGGAGGGAGGAGCTTTGGGAGCCGTCATAGGTTCGGTCTTCACAGAGGTAATGACTTGCAGGTCCTGCTCGGAGTCCCCTAGCAGAAAGTCGTCCAGATCAATGTTTTCCAGGTTGACAGGAGTGGCAGCAGCTGAAAAGGCATAAGAAATTAACAGAATCCAGAGAAAATCCTAGGTCCATAAAGCAGAGTACCAAGATACTTACAACTTGACATGCTGTGGGAGGTAGATGAAGCAGCTTGGTGGAGGTCTGTCCTGAATTCTCGGTCCACTTCGTTGATGCTGAGGAAAGCTTCGAATCTCTCGAACGTCCCAGGATTTGCAGGTCCAATGGAGCTTAAGCTAGGAACTGCAGAACAAAAATCCAAGGTCAGTATTTGAATAGAATAAAATCCTAATCCCTAATGCAGGTAAAAACCTACCATCTACTCTCCATCTAACTGGAAGGCTCATCCCTCCTGGAATTGTGGACCTCTTGACAAAGAAAAATTTCCCTTTCCATTCCTCAAAAAAGGAAGCCCGAGGAATCATCTGAACCTCTTTGCTCAGGGCCTTGAACAGAAATCGATTGTTGCCGTGGGATTTGAGTTCGTAACCCAGGGCCAGCTCAGGCAGACCAACCAGGGAATCGAACTCATTGTTCAGCCGATCGATGGTACCCAGGATCCTCCAAATGATAGGTAGGGTTTGGGCATAGGCAAGACCGGTGGCCTTGAAAAACTCGGCCAGGAGGCCGGAGAAAGGGTAAGAAAGACCCATGGAGAAAGGAGTAAAAGGAAAGCAGACCCAGGTCTTTGAACAGAAATCTGATCGAACCCTCTTGTCGAAGGGTCTGATCTCAGCGGATTCCGGGAAAAGGCCCGACGACAACAATGCAGCTATGTCGTCATCGGTGAAGGTACAAGCTTCGAGCGCTCGGCTTTGCAAGTAAAACTGATCGAGGAAATCCTCGATTCCAGTCTCCTCAGCCGTCGTCTCTGCTCGTATTTTCTTGCGGGTCATGATCGGGGAATGAAGGAAAAGTTTGGAGCAGAAGTTTACCTGAATGGAGAAAATCGGAAGCTGGAAGCGTCGGAAGAAAACCCTTGCTCTCGAGAAATTTGTGTGAAAAGAGAGGAGGGGTTAAAGGTAGTATTTAAAGAAAAGGAGAAGTTACAGAGGTGATGGGAGGTCGCTCGAGACGTGTCATCGTGGATGCGAAATTGACGGACACGATTAAAGATAAGGGGTGATGTGACCCGAAAATTCAAATTTTCACAGCTGTAAGTTCTATCCACTTGCGAAAATTTGGGGGCAATTGTTATACCCTGAATTCTCGGCTAATAATCCAGGGGCAGGTATTACCCAGGAATTGTGTGACCCTGGATGTTGACAGGTAATGTTTGATGACCCAGGATGATTAACATCAAACGGGAAGGTTTATCTTTATTTTATTTTACACTTATATGATCTAATCCAAGGATTGCCTTTATTTTTACAATGACCCGGCATGTGGATATGACCCTGCATGCTAGGATTTCGTTACTAACGTATCTCGTGCTTTTATCTAAAAGATAACAGGTTGACAAAGTCGCTCAAACGGTCGAATAAGGAAAGCTGAAGACTCATTTAGCACGTGGTCAAAGTCAGTTAGCTGGAAACTCGGTCAACTAACGGAAAGAGACGTTGGAAGGAGGATCCCTGGAATATCGGAAGAACAGTTGAAGATCCCTGGAATATCGGACGAGTCATTGCAGCTCTCGGATTATAAATAGGACCTTTAGTTGTTCATTTTCAGCTCATTCGAGCTTTACTGATTGTATTCTCGTATTATTCTCTCTACAAACACATTGTACTCGACATTTTTCAGTGATCAATAAATTGGTAGCGTGTGTTATCGCTACCCGGGGTTTTTATGCCGGCGGCGCCTTAGAGACATCTAAGGGCTAAGGGCTTTTCCCTAGTCAAAATCTCGGTGTTCTTACTTACATTTCTGGTTACATTTGTGTTGATAAAGTTTCTCAACTGATTTCATAAATAGATCTAAGTTTTTACCCAGGATTCTAGTTATTTGACCCTGGAATTCCACTATTGTCCCAGGATTATTTCAAATCTTTTTCACATCTGAATTCGAGACACCTGACCTCACATTCAAAATTTGGTTCAAACTTTGCTAATTCAACTTAAGTAATTTTTAGCCAAAACAAAACCGTTGCCACATAACTGATCCCGCGGCAACGCGCGGGTCGAAACATCTAGTGTTTATTATAGAAGTGTTACATATGAAATCCAAGACACACATTTGTAAACCAATAGTTACATGTGTAAACCATACTTATAATATATAAACTGTGAGTTACATATGTAAACCAAGAGTTACATATTTAACACAATTCAATATACAATTGTGTTTTGAAACAAAGACTTCTATATGTAAACCGGTAGTTGCATATATAAACCAACACTTAAAATATGTAAACAGTGAGTTACATATGTAAACCAATGGTTACATATTTAACACAATTAAATTTACAATTGTGTTTTGAAACAAAAACTTATAATATGTAAGCCAGTAATTACATATGTAAAACAACACTTAAAATATGCAGTGAGTTACATATGTAAACCAAGAGTTACATATTTAATACGATTAAATTTAAAATTGGGTTTTGAAACAACTATTCGTTTAAGAACTCTTATTAGAATCTTTATCGCGCAGTTATGTTGTATACTAGAAGTTTTATATATGAAACCCAAGACTTACATATGCAAACCAATAGTTACATATGTAAACCAACACTTAAAATATGTAAACAACGAGTTACATATGTAAACCAAGAGTTACATATTTAAAACAATTAAATTTACATTTGTGTTTTGAAACAACTATATTTTATGAACTCTTATTAGAATCTTTGTGGAGCCCTTATGTTGTGTACTGGAAATGTTACATATGAAACCCAAGACTTACATATGTAAACCAATAGTTACATATATAAACCAAACTTAAAATATGTAAAACAGTGAGTTACATATGTAAACGAAGAGTTACATATTTAACATAATTATATTTACATTTGTGTTTTGAAACAACTATTTTTTATGAACTCTTATTAGAATCGTTGTTGAGTTGTTATGTTATCTAACAAAAGTGTCACATATGAAACCCAAGACTTACATATGTAAACCAATAGTTACATATCTAAATCAACACTTAAAATATGTAAAACAGTGAGTTACTCTATAGATTAATGCAACGGTTAACCAGGTATAACAAACATTTTATTAAAAAATCATGCATAAAAATGAAAACGAGAAAAGATATAACAAAGAAGAAAAGCTATAAGAAAAATAAAAATTTTGAAATTAAAAGCCAAATAAAGATAAAAGAAAACTAACCATTTGAATATTAAAATGCTAAACAAATATGGACAAAGCCTTTACCTAACCAATTTTCCTTTTATTATTTTTATTTTTTTATTTATTATTCTCATCTTCTTCTTTATCCATATCAAACAAGATGGTGAATAAGAACAAGTACCTTTGATTTTGAGTTTTGAATTAGATGGTTAAGCAAGACAGCCCGATGGAGACGAACTTGATGTTTGAGCTCGAGGAATCGAACATCTAGAACGTCGTCGCGACGTCGAAGGAACGAGCGGACGTCAGAGAAAACTAGGGTGTCCGCAACACCTAGAAAGCCAACGAACGGAGCCATCTCTTCTACGAGCAGCGGCGGATCTACGACGGCGATTCCAAAACAGAGTTGGTGGCAACGACTGCAGGTCCACCTTTGTCTTCTTGCCTTGCTCAACCGGCTAGAGGAAGCTCAAAATACTTGAGATCGGTGTAGCTTTAGATCTTCCATGGAGGAAGCTTAACAATTTCTTGGGGGATTGAAGAATGTAAGAAATGGAGAGAGAGAGAGAGAGAGAGAGAGAGAGAGAGAGAGATTATATTTGAATATGAAAAAGAAATGAGGAGAGAAGTTTAATTAGGGATGGGAGATTGATGGGATATGAATGCAGGTGCACTGGGAGGTGATTTCTTTCTACCCATAATACATTTTTTCAAGTAAAAGACAAAAATGTTAAGGTAATTAAATAAAGGTAAATGTGGATAAAAACATAGACCACTGAATGAGATAGATCAAGGGTTATAAAGTGGTTTCGTAGGTTTTTCCAACTCAATGAAGTTTTCATTTTATCATTCCTCTATATATATATATGTATATATATATATGTATGTATGTATATATAGAAAATGAAACGATATATAACCTAACCTCAAAGAAATAACTCAATAACCCAATCTAGCCACGGGAAACTTGACATATGCCCTCCTCTTTTATTTTATCAGGAAAGGTATTTTACCCAAAAGAAATCTACCCTTCATTTTTAAAATAGCTATAACTTTTTTTTTCAAAATTGGTTTTTTATAAAAAAATACCATTAGACTCATGACATTTTTATCTTTAATTCGAATGTGGTCTTGAACTTTTGTGAAACTTTTTTCGAACGTCCATTCTAACATGTAAAGTAGCACTGGTGGCTTTTTGGGTAGCACTAGTGCTTTTTTTTGTAGCATTGATGTTAATGACGGACATTAAAAAAAGCTTCGAAATAAGTCGGGATCATATCCGAATTAAAAATAAAAATGCGCCGAGTACAATGGTATTTAGTGTGCCATAAAAGCTTGATAATATTGCTATTTATGGTAAAATTGCTTGGTGCTCACAACTGATGAAAGTAATACCTTTTATAGGCAAACAACTATGCTATACAATAAACTTGACAAACTAAATCAACGGTAGGGGGTTAAAGAAAGAAACAAACAAAACTAATAAAGTAGATGCTAATCTAAAAATGACTTAAAGTAGATAGATGTTGTCTAGATAAGAGGCATAATTTGATTTGCCATATTGCATGTCCATCTTGTCTGTTTATTGGTTGAGTATGTCATAGTTGACGTCATCTTAGAAGTCTCTGTGTGTGCTGTCGATTGAAGTTGTTGAACCTGGGTCTGTGTCACAGTCTTCTATGTCATCATCATTATGAATGTGTTTTAGCTCTAAGTTATCTCCTTCCCCAATGAAAGGTAAGATCATGTTCCATTTTTAATATATCCGCACATGTGTATAATGTTGTCCTACTAGTTACATAAAGGATCATCTACATAAAGAAATAACAGTGATAATGAGATAGACATATAACTTTCCCTTTAATTCAACCTCAGTTAATTCTAAAATTGAACCTTTTATTTTAACGGCCAACGAAAATATTATTAACAAACACTACCAAGTAGGTAGCCAAAAGTTTACAACGCCAAAAAACACACAATACACACCAAAAAGAAAAACATCAGGACTACAAAATGTTAAATCTACGCCATTCCCTCCATTCGATCTTCACCTTGGATCTATGTTTTAGCCAAAGAAAACCAAGCTCCTTAATACCAGTAACCATTTTACTAAGAGAGACTTGAGCACCATCAAATATTGTTTCGTTCCGCGCTTTCCATAACAACCATACTGCCGTATAGATCACCAATTGCACCACCTTTTTCTTCACAGCACTCCCTCTGATAATTTATGCATCCCCAAGAGATCTTGAATTGAGAATAAATAAAAACTTGGTATAGAACACCAACTACCAATGAATTCCCAAATGGCTTGAGCAAACCGGCATTCAACGAACAGGTGGATTGCACTTTCAGGAAACTCATTGCAAAACGGACAAAGATCGTCAAGAGAAACAATTTCTCGTGAAGCCAAAGTATCCACCGTGGGTAACCTGTTGAGGTTCAACCGCCAAATAAAAAACCTGACCTTCATGGGTAACCATTTATTCCGATCGACCAGATTACTATGCGTGGACTGCTGATTCATCCGAAGCAGATTCTTAATGCTTTTAACCGAAAATTCCATCTCCGATCCGGCACACCAACTCCAATAATCGCTTTCCAGTCTAGGATGGAATTGATTCAGAATACAATGCAGCTGATGTAGTTCCTGCAGCTCCGCTGTTGATGACGGCTCCCGCTTCCAACAAAAACTCAACCACGTGATCCCGCCGACCTTAGAGAACCGATCCGCCACCTTGTTCCTGCCATTATTTCCAGTGCAAACAGATGAGGAAACACAGAACACAGAGGACCAGAATCGATCCACCAATCCGTTCATAAGGAGACATCGATGCCAGCCCCAACCTCTCCCTTAATTAGACGAGAAAGATGTATCCCGCGCTGTTCCAGATCCGACTTAACCTTAGCAACCTACTTCCATGGACCTGCAATAACATTTTTTGTTGGAATAAAAGTCCATGATCTCGCCCCACTATGGATGTCCCATATCACCCTACGCCATAAAGCATCCTTTTCTGTTTTAAATCGCCACCACCATTTAGACATTAAAGATAGATTATCATTTTTCAACGAACCGAGACCAAGTCCCCCCTGATCAATTAGAGCAATCGTTTTTGCCCATGAAACCCAAACCAATTTCCTATTATCCTCATCACCCCCCCCCCCCCCCACAAAACGACATCTAATTCTCTCAAGACGGTCAATGACCGCCTCCGGAGCACGAAATAGAGAGAAAAAATATGAAGGTAGGGAAGATAACACTGATTTGATTAATGTTATCCGTCCACCAAAAGACAAAGTACGTGCTTTCTATAGAGACAATCTTTTTTTGAAAATATTTATGACTGGTTCCCAGTTCTTGACCAAATTCATGTTAGCACCAATGATCAAGCCCAAATGTTTGAATGGAAGTTTACCAACAGCACAATCTAAATCATGAGCCATTTGATTAATGGAATCCCCGTCCACCCCAAAACCAAAAAGATGACTCTTAGATAAATTAACACCAAGGCCTGAAATCATGTAAAAACAGCGGAGGATACGACGAAGATTGAGAATATTACTTCACGACCATTCACCTACAAACACAACATCATCAGCAAATAATAGATGTGAAATAACAGTGCCCGTTGGAGAGCACCTTAACCCCAAAAAAAATCCCCATATCGCATGCTTTCTTGATGAAACACGATAGTGCCTGCATTGCAATAATAAAAAGAAATGGTGAGATCGGATCCCCCTGCCGAAGTCCCCGCTCACACCGAAGCTCAGCCGTGGCGGATCCATTAACTAGCACCGAAGTGCTATAGCAAGAAAGAATTGACATAATCCAAGAGCACCATAATACGGGAAAGTTCATTTGGTCCAATAACTTATCCAAAAAAAACCCAAGCAAGCGGATCGAAGGCTTTGTTAATGTCAACTTTGAGAATCATACCAGAGTTTTTGGAATGCTTGAGCCATGAAATAACCTCGTTCAGAATTAAAGGGCCATCCAAGATGCTACGGCCGGATAGATAAGCGGTCTGCTCATCACTGATCAATTTAGAGATAACCCCCTTCAACCTGTTAACAAGTACTTTGGACACCACTTTAATTATACACACGATAAGACTAATCGGTCGGTATTGAGATAACGAGCATGGATCATCGACCTTAGGAATTAATGCAATAAAAGAGGAGAAGCAGTTAGGATTAAACACACCATGAGCATACAAATGCTCGAAAAATTTCATGAATTCCAACTTCACACCATCCCAACAACGTTTAATGAAACCCATGTTAAACCCATCGGGCCCCGGGGCGCGATCACCATCACACTCCCAAACCGCAGCCCGAACCTCGTTGATATTGAAAGGTGAGATAAGGGAAACAGCTTCCACGTCGGATATACGAGGAATTTTGGGGCAAATAAAATCAGGTCTAATGGCCTCCGGCTCCACAAACTTATTCGAAAAAAACTCAAAGATTTCAGATTTAACAATTGGAGGAGCAGTGATCCAAGAGTCATTAATCCTAAGTCCAGATATCCGGCAATTCTTGATGTTAGCATTTATGATCCCGTGAAAAAACCGACTATTTTCATCACCATCCATTGCCCACCTAGACCGAGCCTTTTGCTGGAGATCCAACCTCTTCACCCGCTCCATATCATTAATTGCCTTTTTGATCAGAGCCCTGTCACCAAGTTCAGATTCAGACAAGGGCCGAGATTCAGCGACCACATCCAATTCATGCAATTTTTTTACATTGATAGCAAAATCCCCTTCCAGCCTCCTTTTTTCCACCATAATCCAAGACTTAATTTTTTTCTTGAGCCATTTAAGTTTGGTGGCCAAAGCCACATCAGCCGGCCCAGTAAAGTGAAACCCAAAACAAGAATCCAGAATGAAAGGTAGAAAAGCATCATTCTCAAACCACGAGTTGAAAATTTTAAAAGGAATAGGACCATAGTCCGAAGTGCGAAGAGAAAGCAAAACAGGACAATGATCCGAATGCAATCTAGGCAATCCAACCGATGAGGCCAATGGCCACCGTAGAAAAAATTCCCGACACACCAGAAATCGATCAAGCTTACTAAGTTTATCACCAGAGTCAGACATATATGTTAGCTTTAATCCGGCCATAGGGTATTCCACCAAATCCATTCTCTCAATGAAACTATTAAAGGTACGGGCATGAGACTCAATGAATTCAGAGTTAACCCTCTCCTCAGGAAACCGAACATCGTTAAAATCACCCATCAGAATCCAGACCCCAGGACGCGATGCAATTACACCACACAAATCATCCCATAGTTGCCGTCGAGATGAAGGATCATTTGGTGCATATATATTAATAATGTTAACAAGAATGTCATCACCGATCAATTTACCCGAAGTAACTAAACAATGCCTTGCCTTCCGGACCTCCAAGCAGAGGAACAGTCCAGGATCCCAAATTGAAATAATCCCACCCGAAAGCCCAGTGGCTTCAACCCAATCAAAACAGAATCGACTATTTCCCCAATAGTTACTAACCCGACAAAAATCAACCAGAGCAGCTTTTGATTCCTGAATTGCAATGTAACCAACCCCATGAATAGCTTTCAGACCACGAATCCACCGGGCTTTACTTGAATCGCCCAGCCCCCTAATATTGATAGTTAAGAAATTCATTGCAAACCATTCTTATCGCCTTCACCAGAAACAACTTCCAAGACTTTGTTCACAAATGGGGCAAGTGTTACCCCGATGCAATTCCCAATGTCAACCGTAGCATCCACCTCAGCCCAAAGAGATCGCCCGCCAGAGTTCAAAGAATCCAGAGGAGTATCCGGAACAGCATGCATAGATGGAGATGGATCAATAGAGTCATCGATTGAATGGCAAGAATCGGAATCCACAGAAACCCTAATTTGGGACTCAGGAGCCAGATTCTCAAGAGTAACACCATCCCCACCATTTTGAGCCGTCGGACCATAGTTAGGAGATGGCTGAACCAAATCAGATTCAAAAGAAATCCTAGCCCGTTTACGAGAAGGAAAAGGCCCAAGAGATGGTCGAAGCCCAATAACATCCTGGTTCCACCCAAAATCTGGCCTATTAACATTATTACCAACTCTATTGTTAAGGGAGGCCCCACACCCAGTTTTATTATTCCTTCTTGAATTCCCAGAATTTCGGCGCCGAGGAAACGTGTTTGGCATGGACCCAGGAATGTCAAAAGTTGGACCACTAATCGGAGAAGCCACCAAGTTCCCATTATTACGATCTTGGAACTCTACACCCTCATCAACCCCGATGGACACCGGAACAGGATCAGGATCATCGACCAAAACTGTCACCGGCTCCACAGGCACCCTAGCCTCCGCCGCATCCGCTACCGGATGGCCGTCAGAATCTTTCTCTACCCCAATGTCGTTCGCTACCCCAGTGATAGGATCAACAGCATTGTCACCGGCGAAAGAAATACGAACAGCCCTGACCAAATCAGCCGGGGATGACCCAACCTTCGATTGCGGATTATCAAACATCCCGGAATTATCAGAAAAAATCCCGCTAGGTTTCCAGTTTGAAATAGTTTCCGATATACGAATGTCATAAATTGACGAACCACATTGAATTTTCTTAACCTCGTCAATAATAACACCATTCTTAACCAGGATAACAAGTTTTGCTTCATCAAGGTTCCATTGATCCCATCCGGTCATCACCTTCGCCAGTAACCTTCCATATTGCTCAGCTAATGTAATAAAAATTTCAGAGCACCAAAGATGCATTGGCACTCCATGGACAGTGACCCATGCAATGCGATCATTGACCATACCTTCACGATTCCACCGAACTATCGATGAAAACCACTCATCCCACAATGCCGTATTGCTCATAAAATTCTCCCTTTCTTCCACAGTATCAAATGTTATAAACACCCGAAGACCACCAGCGTAACGCATAGACGCACCCAGGGGTAGCTACACCTTTCATATTGTTATGAATCTCGTGAAGAATATTTAGGTTCTTAGCTTCCCCAACCACCGTAGTATTACCCCATTGATGACCATTAGATTCTTGGGACTCCGGAATGATCAACAACGGGCCATAACTCGTGGATCCCGTCGATTGGTTACCAGCAAGTTTGTCTCTAAAAGACAAGCCCTCCTGAACGGGAACCCATTTCTGGTTCGGCGCCGGCATCGCCGGAGGAGGAGGCCGACTAGCACTCGATGGCCGGACAACCTTCCCAAACCTAGTCGGTTGGAAGTTTCGGTCATACTTAGAGACGTTAACATTAGCCACCAATCGACCGACTTTCACAGATCTTAACTTAGCCACCATAGCATCAACGTCATCAACGTTGGCAAACTTAATGAAAGCAAAAAAATTACCTTTACCCCGTTTATCACGCCGACCAGGAACATACGCATCGACAAGATCACCGAAGCCGCTGAAAGCCTTCTCCACTTGCTTGCTATCACACCCATCAGGGAGGTTTGACACGAAAAAAGAGATCACATTCTCCTCCTCTTCCAATCGACGAAAGTTTTTCCGGTTAACTTTCCTCCGTCTACGTACATCCTACCATGGGTTTTCCGGCGGCCTCCATTCGCCCTCCTCAAGATTGCCCTGATCGTCCGACTTCTCTCTCTCCATTGTGATTGCCCTAAAATGAAGACAATGTTCTTCGGCTGAGATCCAAATGCAATCAGAGTATTTATTAGATAATAAAAATAATTATGAAGAGGGGCCTTATGGCTTCTTGATATTTGAAAGCCATAAGAAACAAAAAAAAAAAGCAAAAATGCAAATATGGAAGAGGTGGTGGCATATAAAGATCTCATGGCATATCACTTTTGCCTATCTTTTAGATAACAAAAAAATAATTATGAAGAGGGGTCTCATGGCTTCTTGTTATTTGAAACCCCCCAAAAAAAAAAAAAAAAAAAAAAAGCAAAAATGCATATATGGTAGAGGTGGTGGCATACAAATATCTCATGCCATATCACTTTTATGTTCTGCACATTAGTTGACAATTCGAATACACAATCACTTGAAACAAATGAACTAATGCATATTGAACATTGAGATTAACACTCGAGGGGTGAAGTCTAAAAAATTGGATGATGAGGAACGGGTTAAATGGGTTGAAACAGAACGCTTCGATTGAAGTTGGAACATATAACTTAAAAATAAATCAGAAAATTGACATGTATATTCAATATACATTCTAGCATTTAGAATTGTAAATTCTCTTTTGTTTAACTAAGCCTATCATTTTCTAAATTCTAGTTTGATCTCAGAAGTGAAATCAATACAAACTCATGTGCAGGATTCGGTCGCTAAAAATTACCAACATTAATTCTAACCTAGAAACACCAAAGTTAAACCCAAACAACCCTAAACTTGACGAAAAGACAGAGAAGTGTACCTATAAAAAATAGTATAGCTTAATAAAGATCATAATCAAACCCTATAGCTTGAATAACAAAAATTAACTTTAAAAATGTGAAATAACTAAAAGAAAAGATTTTGATTTTGGTTTTTGATTGAGCAATTAATTATCTAATTAACTAAATTAACTAAGAATTAAAATTACTAAAAATAGAAACTTAACTACTGAAACTAGAGAACTTGAGATGAAACCAAGGATGAGAACAAGTATCACCTTGTGACAACCCGTAAAAATTTCCAGGTCAACCTTGTTGCTTTGACTGCATAATTATCTGTGTATCTGTGCATTAGACTTAATTTTTAATTAAATTAGGTGACCATACGTGCTATATCACATACCTTACTTGGCTTAACCCTCAATAGTATTGGAAATCGACCTCTTTTTTTTGAACGGCAAACACTCGGTTACTCGGGGGTCTCATCCTGGCAAACGATGCTACCCACGACACGCTGCGAACACAGGCCGTGCGAGTAACCAAGACCCTCTATGTTGCAAAGACCCTCTATGTTGCACATCCATCTCAGAGGAAACCCACCGCCTTAAGGCCCACTGTGGTAAAACCTCTGACCCACCTCTATTTAATTTATCATTCATTTTTTGTATCTGGTGGGATTTAAACCCTTGACCTCCACATTGGTAAACAATGGTATATCCACTCCACCAAATGGTGGGGGATGGAAATCGACCTCTTAATGACAAGGAAGTTCCATGTGTTTAATTGGAATTTCAGCAATAAGAAATATAAAAAAATATATATTTTTATACTTTATCTTTCAAACGTGTATTATGTACTAATACGTCAAAGCCCGTCAACCTTGGATGTTTTATTAAACTCCTAGCTTAATGATCTATAATATATTACGTCTAACAGTTTCGTTTATGTTTATTTTTAAGCCCACTTATCTAAATTATTTTAGATATAAGTCATTGGTGTTTCAATAAACCCGTCTAACGAACGAATATTATTTAGACGTTATTAATTATTTAATACGTATTATTCGTTAATTATTTCAGTCGTTAACATATATTAAACCATTTAGTTTAATACTAGTTATATTTAACATATATTAAACCATTTAGTTTAATACTAGTTATATTTTACGTCCAAAATTTTAATGTCAACTTTTCTATTTAATCGTTACGTCAAAATAAATTTTTAGACGATACCGCTTGTGTTATAAATAAACCCGTTAACCATTTTAATTATTTTTAAGTTTATAACCATTAGAGATCATCACTTGTATTTCCCCTAACACTTAATATTTGTGTTAATTCCACTTCTCATCCAAATCAACCCCACGTGAAGTTTACCAACCTTTTTATACTCTAGTCCCATGTGCTTATGCCATTTATATGTTGCCCTACATAAATTCCAGCGGCCGAGGATAAATCAGTGGCGGATCTATTAAGGAGTGAGTGGGGTCCAAGACACCCACTCAACTTAAAATTAAGTTTCATAATACCTCATATTTAGTGGGATAATTTGAGTAGGCACCCAGGGAATTTTTGTAAAGGCACCCAAGACCAAAACCGAAAACCTAAAAAGAAGGGAAGAAAACTTGAAACATATGAGATATCTACGTATTATCCAGATCCAGACTCTCCACACTTCAATCAAAACTCAAGTGACAACAATTAGTCTAGAATAGCAGCAACGATTCTTATATAGATGATGCGATGTTCGTTTGCATACAAGTTTAGCTGTTGATTTGCTGAACAAGTTTAGCCTTCGAATCATGCTCCTCCGGTTGACTAAGTATTGAGATAGAAAGACTCGGATTTTTCTTCTAAATTTAACTCTAAATGCCCGAATAAGTACCAAGGAAATATTAAAAATTACTTTATTTTTGCAGACTTTACAGTGGTCTGTCTTGGAGTGGTATTTGAGATAGCACCTGGTTTTGTAATTTCTTTTTCTATTTTTAAAATGGTATATATACTCATATAGAGGTGCACATCGGAACCGGTTCCGGGACCGAAACCGGAGAACCGAACCGGAACCGGTCCGGTCCCAGACCCGAAAAATTAGAACCGGTCCCGGTCCCAGAAAAAACCGGCGGTTCCGAACCGGTTTCACCTTTCAGCCCCAGAACCGGTCCTAGAACCGGTCCTCCCAGAACCGATCCATAGAACCGGTCCCGGAACCGGTCCCAACCGGTTCTAACGGTACTTTGACTACTTTCAAGTATGTGCAGATTTTTGCAGCCTTTCTTCAATGCTTTTGGTGTTTGGACTAGCCTTTCTTCAATGCTTTTGGTGGTAGGTTTGGACTAGACTTTTATTAATGTATCCTGTTTCCAATTCTTTCTCCATTTGGACTAGACTATACATAATACATTTATGATCAATCAATTAATTAGACTATACATTTATGATCAATCAATTAATTTTGCAGCCTTTCTTCAATGACCCGTTTTTTTTGCCTTTCACCCCCAAAGACAACTTTCCAACTTTTTATATATACCATCATATATACTTGGTTTATTACAATACATGCAATCAAAGATTCAAAAAAATCACTACAAAGTTCTCATTTTCAATCTCTTTTTGTTGTTATGGCTAACCCAAGTGAAGCATCCGTTGGAGCTGGGGAAGGTGCGGGTTCAAGTGTTTATGTCGTGAGGGTGAAAACAACACAAAGAAACTTAGACCCATGGGCACATTTCGACTTATGCGAAATGTCGAACGGGACCGAGAAGGCGCGTTGTCATGCATGCGGGAAACTTTATGAGGCGGGGGAAAACTCTAGTTTGAGGAAGCATTTGAGGCAATCATGTAGCGTGTTGAACGCTAACCCGGGTAAGGATCAAGCGCAAATGGGTACGAAGGGAGAAATATTCAATTTCGATTTGAGTAACGTTCGTGACCGAATGGCAAAGTTTGTTATCCAAGAAGCTCTTCCGTTTGATCACTTTGACAACCCTCGCCTAACAAGTTTGATTCGGGAAACTCTACAACCTCGATACGCCCAAGTAAGTCGCACAACACTTAGGCGTGATTGTTTAAAACTTTGGGAAGTTGCAAAAAAAGATTTAATTGCACTTTTTGAAAACTTGCAAACCGGTGTGAACTTAACAACCGACGTTTGGTCGGCTCCACACAATTTACCGGAGTCGTACTTATGTGTCACCGCTCATTATATATGTCCTTCTTCATGGCAAATGATGAAACGTACGGTTGCGTTCGAATTGTTTGGATATCCTCACACGGGAGAAAATGTTTTCAAACTATTGGATTATGTAATCCGAATGTTTAAATTGGAAACCAAAGTTTTTTCTATGTCTTTTGACAATGCTTCCAACAACACTACGGCGGTTGAAAAATTAAAACTCAAATATCGACCAACTTGCAACGGGGTTTTTTTTCATAGTCGTTGTGTGGCTCATATTATCAACTTGGTGGTTCAAGATGGTTTAAATGTTGCACAAGTTAGTGTTTTTAGAGAACAATTCAAAAACATGTTGCGTTCCATCTTTAAACAAAGTCGAGCAAGATATATGAATTACCGGAAATTGTGTACCGATACGAATTCGGTTTGTCTTGGACCGAATTGGGACGTTCCTACACGTTGGAACTCAACTTTTAAAATGTTTCAAAGTGCTTTAAGACAAAGGGATACTTTAAAACATTTTCATGAGCGACTTGAATCTCGTGGTAAGGCTACATCATTTCCGGACGAGGGTTGGGTTTGTATTCAAGAAATGTGCGAATTGCTTGATGTTTTTAACACCGCAACTACACAACTTTCGGGTGTTTATTATCCGACAAGTTCTTTTGTTCTTCACAACCTTTTCTTGATGGCAAAAAAGTTGTGTGAGTTTGAGTTTAAAAATGATATGTTCCATTCCATGGTGGTTCCAATGAAAGAAAAGTTTAAGAAATATTTTAAAGAGATCCCGGCCGTTTTCACTTGTGCGGCATTCTTGAACCCGTGTTACAACGTTACGGGTGTTGAAACGGTCATTGATAGGATATGTTCCTATTTGAGTTTGTATGAAGAAAATCCAAATTTCGCCCAAGAAACCAAAATGGCTTTTCACACATCTATTCAAAACATGTTCGATGCTTATTTGGTTCGTTATGGTCCAACAACACAAGTCCATCACTCGTTCGCAAGTAGTTCGAGTATGGACCCGGATGATTTGTATAATATGTTTCGTGTTGAAAATACCAAACGTCAAAGAGGAAGCACCCCAAGTAGTGAGCTTGGGAGATATAGTGGGACGGATTTTTTGGCCACTATGACTCGGGAGGAGTTTGATCATTTCGACATCTTGGCTTGGTGGAAAGGAAAAGAAGCTCAATTTCCTATCCTTTCCGCTATGGCACGGGATCTACTTAGTGTCCAAGCTTCTACGGTGGCTTCCGAATCCGCTTTTTCTCTAAGTGGGAGGGTCTTATCGTTGAGAAGGACGAGGCTAACTCCGGCTTCGATCGAGATGTGCATTTGCCTAAAGGATCATTTGGATGCGATGGAACGTATACAAAATGAATCGACTCTTGAAGATGAAACTACACTTGAAGATAGGCTTCACATAAACGAGATCGAGCTCGCAACAAACAATCAACTTGGCGATGAAGAAGCTCTTGATTTGACGATTCGTGTTGGACCAAATAGTTCGGATGAAGAGTGAAGATTGAAGACATGAAGACTTGCGGTTGAAGACTTGAAGAATGAAGCTTGAAGACGTTTAAATCATTTAGAATTTTTCGTATTTCGTATTTGGTTGAAGACTTTAAATCTTATTTCGTATTTCGTATTTCGTATTTGCTTGAAGACTTTAAGTATCTTATTTGTAATGGTGTGTAATATTGTATTTCCTAACCGAACACGTGACGGATCGTAAGTTATTTATTAAGAATGTAGTTTTTTATTCAATACTTATTGGCTTATATTTTTTATTTTGGTCAAAATGTAAGTTTAAAACAACTAAAAACTTCACAGTAGCAAAAAGATCAAAAAAAAGAAAACAAGTGCAAGTGTGCAACCCAAGTTAATGCCCAGCGACCGGTTTTTAATGGGAACCGGTCCCAGAACCGGGTTTGGTGGGAACCGGTCCCAGAACCGAACCGAATCGGTTCCACTGGTCCCGGGTTTTCAGTTGAAGGATCGGTTCTAGAACCGGAACCGGTCCTAGCCGGAACCGGTTTTTTTTTGGTTGACCAGAACCGGGACCGGTCCCGAACCGGAACCGGTTCTTTGACTTAACCGATATGTGCACCTCTATACTCATAGGTTATAACTAATTTTTTTATGAGTTTAGTTTAAAGTTATATATAATCAATGTGTGGGTGGTAACTATTAGTCTAATTAGAAATTTAAATCCATTACTTCTCTTGTTACAAATACGTTTTAATTTATTTTAGGTTTTTTTTTTCATTTGATATTTAGTAATATTCTGATTTGTATATGCATCTTGTATTTCAAAATTTTAAATAATTCTAAGTTTATTATAATGCCGTTCGTTTCCATCCGGACCGACCTATGGATATTTAGATGGACGTTTCAGTTATTGTAACATTGTAGAAAAGAATTGTTACTTATGTTGGTTTAGATGGAATTTTTTTTTTTATGACAAGTCAATTCCTCTATTGATTTGCTTTAGGTACTCATTGGTATTTTTTTGCCCCCACTGAATACAATTTCTGGATCCGCCACTGGAGGATATATATGAAGCATCCACCCAAACACATTTTTATGAATTTAATCTTTTCTTTTTTTTCTCATGTTTAGAAACCATAGACACATCCTGGACCATTCATAACTAAATCACACTTCAAAATTTTATTCCTAAATGTGTATCCATATATCACATGGAACGAATATTCCCCCCCCCCCCCCCCCCCCCCTCCGCCTAGAATCAAAATCTCGTTTCCCTACTTCTTTCTAGATACGGTTAGAAACAAACCCAAACCCAAACCCAAACCAAAGATCACCTCAACCTTCTTGTAATCCCCTAATCCATTGGTTACTTGCAATGACCACCTAGATGCCATTCCCATGTAACCACCCTAATTACCATGACGCTAATTAACCTAAAGATGCCAATCACATCCATTAGTTGTCATCTCCCACTGGACCATGCAATTAAACTAGGGGTGTTCACGGTCCGGTTTATACGGTTTTTGGGTCAAACCGTAAACCAAACCGTTAGCTACGGTTTTTAATAATCGAAAACCTAAACCGAACCGTTAAAAATTAAAACCAAACCAAACCGAACCACTATTTCCGGTTTGGTTTCGGTTTGGTTTCGCGGTTTAGGATATTTAGGCTTTCAATATAAGTCTACAATAATAAAATTTAAATTAAAAGAAAATTTGAAATCAACTTTATTAAATGAGACAATGAGAGTATAAGTCACTCTACAATACTTGTCATCTCTAATTTGTTAATACAAAATCCACCTCCAAATAAGACATGTAACCTCCAAAACGTGATGCAAATACCAAAGTTCATTATATAAACAATAGTGTACTAAAGTTCTAGATTTCTAGGATAAAAACATGTCTAAATTTCCAGATTTTTAGTTTTTAAACGCTAAAACTCAAAATCTCATTAAAAAAAAAGTCGATGTAATTTATATGTATATATATAATTATATATATATATATGTATACATTATATAATATATATTATATATATAATATATGTACATGGTCCGGTCCAGTTTTTTACGACCGGTTTTTCATATAAACCGTAAACCAAACCGTTCACTACGGTTTAAATTTTTTGAAACCAACCGACCGTTCGTTAAGATAAAAAACCAACCGCGAAACCGAACCGATGATCGGTTTGGACGGTTTCGCGGTTTGAAACCAAACCATGAACACCCCTAAATTAAACTATTGTATCAAGATCAAATTTGATCTTCATTTCCCATTATAAATACCCACTTGAAACACCACAAACACCACACCTTACAAACTTAAGCCACACTCTCACAATCACACCCCCATATTAATTTTTTGTTTAAACCCCATATTCACACCCATATATTTTTTTTCCTTGTGGGGAGATCAATCTAGAAGTTTAGATATAAACTCATGAGTTATCTAATTTCCAATATAAAAACATATGTTCACTTTATTGTGCTTACGACCAGCCTATTAAATAGCAAGCCTACCAAGTTGAGTTTGCTCCATTATTACCCTTACACCCCCATAGCACGTGTGAGCTAAGGCTTGGTGTTTTGAAAATAAATTGGCCGGTAACCCATGGACACTAGAGCCGTCGACCAAGATCTCAACCCATCACCCCAACTATTAACAATTCTCTTATCCTTTTTACACCAAACACTTGAGCTCTCATACATAAACCACCCTTAAGAGTTACTTCTCATTTTTATCAAACCCTAGCCCCCAAGAACACTCTATTCTCTCTCTCTCTCAACCGTCCGGCCCCCACTACTCTCTCTCTTTAGAAATCAGCCATCTCTCTAGATTTCTCCATTAAATCATCCATCAATCTTGGAGATCAATGCTAAAGAGTGAGTAGGAGCTTAACAAGGAGGCGTCAACAACTCACTAGCTCTCATTTTCGCTTCACTAAGCTCATATAGACACGACTAGGCTTTACTATCTAGCGCGATATCATTTCATTTCACCTTACTCAGGTGAGTTTCACGGCCCTTTTTCTTTTACTGTTTTATAATATGGGGGAGAATTCATGAAA
The DNA here is from genome assembly GCA_039602395.1 of Deinandra increscens subsp. villosa. Lineage (NCBI taxonomy): Eukaryota > Viridiplantae > Streptophyta > Magnoliopsida > Asterales > Asteraceae > Deinandra > Deinandra increscens. The sequence goes on from JBCNJP010000015.1 coordinate 21,592,490, forward strand.
CGTTAAACTTTATACATTCTTTTCGACTTATATACAATGCTCATTTCTTTTAAACTGTTTTAAATATCTTTGGGGATTATTCATGAATCAGACAAACAAACTTTTACTTGACATTATGGTTGACTATACCAAGGTAATGGTTACATGTTCTTTTCCGTATCCCAAACAAAGGTACATTTCGTTATAAACGATTATACAACAAAACCCCACTATTAATTGAATTCGATTAGTTCTGTACGAAACGATAACTAAATGAATAGATCTATTTGGGTTGACGCCCCTGTCCTGATTGGTAGCTCCAATCTTGACTCCGCAATACTAGTCAAGGGGTACATGTCAGTTATTCTGGTCCATTCGGTATTCACGGGATAGAATGTCATGAGTGGGTAAACAGTTAGTGTTCGAATTTGAGGTTCATGTGAGATCATTACAACAACGGTAACCCGAATAATATCAAACAATGCAAAACTTGACTTGCACAAGTCTTCCATCAAACAGTGCAAAACTGGACTTGCACAAGACTTTCATCAAACTACGTAAAACTTGACTTACACGGGTCCATTTACTACATAATCTTGTATGCCTTAAACTGTCTACAACTCATTATTAAGTCGATAAAACCTGTGAACTCACCAACATTATGTTGACTTTTTAAGCTCATGAATTCTCAGGTATTTAACTGTTGCTTGCTTGGAATGACATACATCATTAGGACCTGCTTTTGTTTGGTATCATAGTCAACACTTAGCGTATTTGGAGGTTTATCACATATCATCAATTTTGAAACATCATACTTTTTAAACTCAACTTTTGTACTTTATAATCATTCTTTTACTATCACTACTTTCCGCTGCAACTTGTAAGACATTGTGTATAAATCAAAACTTCTTCTTTTGTTTAATCATTTAGAGGTCATTCAATATATCACGACTATGACTCCATGACATCACACACCTCCGTTCCCGAAAGTCCACGGTGTGACACCACAAATTCTAATTAACGCTAATGACTGCATTCGACTATGAAAATTGTGATGGAAATCAGGATCTTGACATCAACCTTTAGAACCCCAGTGGACCCCAGATCACTCTCCGGGTGTGACGCAATAGAAGCCCTAAAAACTTATATACGCACACTAATTGGTTAGGTCACCTTCCGGATTTCTCTAACGAAACTCTAGTACTCGAACGAATAGATCAGCTCCCGAATTGTCTCCATCCCAGACACTCTAAGGAAAACCCTAAAATGTAAGGAGTAACTTTTACACTACCCGTAATGACATAAAGTAACAAGAAAGCTAAGACTCCTAGGGAATCCCTCCCCCGAGGGAATTAACCTAACAACCCTAACCAACCCGATTACCTAAACTAGTCTATCACCTTTTGGAGTGTCTAAACTAGGCAGAACACTAAGATTGAGAAAACAAATGGAAACTATTCCTATGGTTAACTTGGCTTAGAAAACCATACATTAATTTTAAACACACAGTCATGCAGTCTTATATACTATCCAAACCGAAAGACATTCGCAGATAGCATACGGAATAGCAAACATTCATAACCCTAATCAAAGCATGCACATGCATCAAAACAAAAACACAGAACTTCTTTACTAGGGAATCAACCCATCATAATAATCACAAACCGAATAAAGTAAAAAACATTAATTAATCGTCAATTTAGTCTATGTGGCACAAATAGTTTAGCCAACAATCATATTCAGGTTCTAGAAACTAATAAAAATCAAAATTTATCCATGAACAAGTCTGGTCTATACAATTAAGATGGAAAACCAAAGAATGTAAGAAGCAGGAAATCAACTTGTAGTCGAATGATTGATCCTGGCTCTCCCCTGAGGATCCTAGCTTTGTCCTCTGCTCCAAAATCGTCCAAAAACTTTAAACTTGATGGCAGATGAAGGTCTCTTCGCAAATAACCAGAACCATCTATTTATAATGTGAGTTTTAGGGTTTTCTCGGAAATATGAGCTCCTAGCGTATCGCCAAGCCTAGGCCCCCATCTGTGGCGATATGCCACAGAAAAAATAGTCGGGCTTCACCAACTTCACATCTCATGTTCCTAGCGTATCGCCTAGCCTGACTTTTTCAGCATTTTCCATTCTTCTTTTATTTAACTTTTTCCTCTATGCTCGAATCACCTAGGTTTTTATCAATTCACTATAAAATAATACTAAACCCCAAATTAAGACGGAAATAAGCAGAAGTAACTAAAAATGAACAAAAACAACTCAAAACCTGACTCAAAATGTAAAGGAAACCAATATCTTTTGCAATACATCACAAAGCAACAAAAAAAAAACCCAAAGAATAAACAAAATTACTAAACTTTGAAAGGAAAGAAAGTTTACACTTAGTTAAGAAAAAGAAAAATAAGGGTTTATGATTACCTTAACGGCTTAATCCATTAAGAAATATAGTACATGAATGGCGATTATTTTGAATAAGCTAATTAGCAGGCATGATATATTGAACACCGTAATTAAAAAAATAGCGGAAATTGCATATATCCCCCTACTTTAGATAAAAATTGCATATTTCCCCAAAATACAAGCTTTTGATGCATAATGTACAATGCTCTTAAAAATGATTTGGGGAAATATGCAATTTATCAACTTTAGAAGGGGAGATGTGCAAATGCCCCCAAAAAAATATCAAAGTAATAGCAGGAATTACCGTAAGCAAATTGGAGGGTAGATGCAAGTCGATTGCTTTGTTTGTCAGTAACTGAAATCGCAGACACATAGGATATATATGTAAATTGATGGTTCTTCATCGGGTTTTCAGTAACTGAAATCAGATTAAATTCAGAGATATATACAAATTGATGCTTTATGTGTTCCCCTTGAGTCAAATAATGGTGAGAAAACGGAATGGGCCTGAGAAGATTTTGAGGGGTAATGAGGATAACGATGCAAGCGACAAGGAAATGGAAGTGCAGGATGGCGATTCCAATAGCAAACGAAGGAGTATGGGTGATGACAACAAGAAAATGGTGAGGTGCATCGATTCAGGAAGGTGTAGACGGCGACGGTGGAAGGTGGTGGAAGGGGGAAGCAATGGGTGGTGGAAGAAGGGGGGGGGGGGGTAAAAGTCTAAAAGACATAGTGTTATGGTGGAGAGCGATGATAACTAGGGGAGATAAGGAGATGTATTAGACAATAGAATAATAAAATCTTATCACAAAGAAGTTGTAATTTGTTATATAGGGTAATGATAATAGATTTTAATGTAGCAAACATGTTGTACTTCGTTAGTTTTGAATTATATAATTACATCTCTAAATTAATTTTATTATAAACGAGATGTTTACCTCCCCGCGCGTTGCTGCGGGGTTGAATTTGTATACTAAACGAAAGTAAAAAAGTTAAATGGTATAAGACGTAAATGTTGAAAAGTCTCGTGGTGAAAGTATAAAACTATAGAAGTATACTAAAAGCGAAAGTAGAAAAGTTAAAAGTGTCGTGGCTAAATAAAATAAAGTAGAAAAGTTAAGAGTATAAAACGTGTCACGGTGGGACGCCCATTTACCCGTCAGTTTAAGTAATATACATTTTAATGTGGTCAAAGTATTAAACAACAAAAAAATAGTGGTCAAAGTCAAAATCTCTAAAAGTATATTAAAAACAAAAGTTGAGAAGTTAAGGGGTATATAACGTAAAATTCTAAAAGTTTCATAGTCAAAGTATAAAACTATAAGAAGTATACTAAAAACGAAAGTAGAAAAGCTAAGGGACATAAAACATAAAACTCTATAAGTTTCGTGGTCAAAGTATAAAACTATAAAAAAGTTGTGGTCAAAGTCGAAAATTCAAAAAGTATACTAAAACTGAAAGTATAAAAGTTAAGGCGTTTAAAACGTAGGTCAAAGTATAAAACTATAAAACTATAAAAAAACATATTAAAAACGAAAGTATTAAGGTGTATAAAAAAAGTTGTGGTCAAAGTCGAAAATTTAAAAAGTATACTAAAACTGAAAGTATAAAAGTTAAGGCGTTTAAAACGTGCGTCAAAGTATAAAAGTATAAAACTATAAAAAAACATATTAAAAACGAAAGTATAAAAGTTAAGGGATATAAAACTTTAAAAGTCACGTGATCAAAGTATTAAATTAAAAAGTAATAGTGGTGAAAGTATAAAAAAGAAAAAAAAACTCTAAAAGTCATGTGGTCAAAGTATTAAATTAAAACGTAATAGTGGCAAAAGTATAAAAAAGAAAAAAAAGACGTGGACCAAAACTATAAAATTAAGAAAGTGTTGTGGTCAAAATGAAAGAAATTAAAAGTTGTTGTGGCCAAAATGAAAGAAATAAATTAAGAAAATGTTGTGGCCAAAATGAAAGAAATTAAAAGTTGTTGTGGCCAAAATAAAAGAAATTAAAAGTTTACTATTTATCATCAATTCCTATTGTATATATATATAATTATTTATTTAGTTAATTTTTATTTAATAACATAATAGATAAAGCTAATTTTACCTCTTAAATTTTTATTTTTAATTTTTTTAAACTTCTTTTCATTTCCTTCACACTAAATAACATGAACTTCTTCCCTTCCTTACATACAATTATAATATATCATTCCCTTTTTCTTTTTTATTTTTTTCTTCTTTTCCCTCCTTAAAAATAATATTTGCAAACTCAAAAACACTTTTTATTTTAGTTTTTTTGTAAAGGCTTAAAAAACTATTTCTAAAAGTCAAAAAAATCCTGCCTTTTTTGAGTGCTTTTGCTTTTTTGATGGTGCAATTACCATAATACATTTATTTAACATCATATTCACCTAACTTTATACTCACTTAAACCCTCTTTAGTCATTTTACATATAAAATAAGCAATCCCACCACAAAAGCTAATTCAAACATTTTTTTTTCAAAAACTTATTTTCAATATTTCATAAGTTAATAAACACTATTCCCCAAGAACACTTTTGCAGTCAAATAAACACTCCCAAACAAACCCTTGGAAACAACTTTTTAATCATTTATAATAAGCTAAAATGAAAATTCATTTTGAGTTTGTGAAACATTACTTTTGACTTTGACTTATTGGTTTTAAGGGGAAAAGATAAAAATGACCATGTTGATCATTCATGAGACCAAAATGGCCCTTTGACTTTTTTTTTTCCCTTACAATAGCCACTCAACTACGATGTTTACGACCGTAGTTACGGTGTTAACGACCGTAGTTACGGTGTTAACGACCGTAGTTACGGTCTTGACGACCGTTAGTCCACCGAGCCAACCATTGTTTGTCACGTCACCACGTACGGTCTTGAAGACCGTAGTTACGGTCTTGACGTCCCGGTCTTGACGACCGTATGTCCATTTCCCATAAACCTTTTTGGAAAAAAGTTTTTGTTTTTGGGAGAAGGTTTTTGAAAATGGACGTACGGTCGTCAAGACCGGGATGTGAAGACCATAACTACGGTCATCATGATCGTACGTGGTGACGTGACAAACTTTGGTTGGCTTGGTGGATCAACGGTCATTAAGACCGTAACTACGGTCTTTAAGACCATAATTGAGTGACTATTTTAAAAAAGAGTAAATTACAGATTGCGTCTCTGTGATTTATAAACCTTTTTAAATTGAGTCCAAAGGTTCAGAAATTTTCATCTGAAAATCTGAGGTTTGTATTACTTTGATCTCAATAATGATCAACATGATCGTTGTTATATATTTTTTATTTCCCTTTTTAAAAGCCTGATCAGGTAGCCAGCCACAAACATGCTCTAATTACAGCATGCGGCAAAAGCGACCAAGAATCAAAATTCAAACTGTGAGGCCGGCAATAAATTCGGACCAACCAATGCAGCTTTTGTGTTGGTTCGTTGCCACATAAATGGCATCTCATCTGTTCGATATACCCGTCTGAACCAACCACCCTCATCACTTCTGGCATAATTCGATTCTCCATTATGTACCATTTGATTAGAATCTAATCAATTCGGAACAATCAATTTCAAGACTTTTCGGAGTCATTTTCGGTAGCTGAATTAGCGTTTCCCGTAAAACCCCATGGGTGATGACAGTGAGTCTAACAAGCCACTTTTGGATAAAGTATATTATCAGGAAGGGTGTCCTGGGTGTTACGTTGATCGGAAAAAAGAGCTGCAAACTGGGTTTCCAATAAAGGAAGTGCTTTTTATATGGATTATAGTGCTTTCCGTTGGTAAGCAACTCTTATTTGTATCACTTATTCTAGTTAGATGAGTTGAATGGATATGAAAACAGGTTGTTCTGGTTACTCTTCTGTCTTTATTCATGTTGGCACGTTAATTGCACACTAACTGTTCGATAAAATGTCTGACCGGAAGCACTCTGTGTGATGACTCTCTTTTGCAATCCCTATCCTTTCCCAGTTAACTCACATCAACAGTGATGTCATCTGCAGCAGCAGTTTTGAGTTTTGTAAGGTGATTTACAAAGATATACCTGCCAAACTGATAGACTCAGTTTATTTTAATATTTGCATCCCTGAGTCATTTTCCTTCCCTTTTTTTAACTTCTTTCAACTGAAAACAAGACTTTCTGGTCTGAAATGAGCGTAGGTGTACAACGATCAATTTCTGTAATTTCTGAAGTGAGTTTAGGAAGCCAAATAGGTGCTTAATGTTATTGGTTAATCGTTTAAGTTTGGTTTGGTTCATATGTCAAAGAGTAAGTTGGTTTTAGTTAATTGTTGCTGCATGTTTTTATTATTAAATAATTGGTCATTGTTGACCGAGTTTTTAGAAATGACCGTTGCATTGTTGCACGTTGGTAAAAGTAGGGAACTAGTCTTTAGGAAGCCATAAGTTTAGGTGGTTGTTATGGCTCCACGTTGGTGTTTTCTGTATGGCTATTTATAGTCATCACTTTATTGAATAAAAAAAGCAGCTTTATTTCCACAAGTCTCTATCTTCTGTTCATACTTTTCTTTAATATATGAGTGTGTATTTCTTTATCATCGAGAGTTAGACTGTGAGTTTAAGAACACTTTGTTCATTTTGCAAATAAGCAGCTCTTGATTTCCAACAAATGTACACTTCTTTTAATGGGTGTTGATGAGTTTAAGAAGCTACTTCTAACGGAAGTATAATATGAAAGTTGTCCCGGGTGTAATGTGGATCATCATATAGATATGTAAATCGGGTTAGCAATAGAGGAAGTGTTGTGTATATTGATTGTGGTGTTTTGTGTTAGTAAGCAATCTTGTTTGTGTTAGTTGTTTCTCACTGTTTATCAGGTCAAAAAGCGTGTTTTAGATCTTCATGTTGTGTAGACTAGATTTATAAACAGATGGAAAACATTTCTTACTGCGTTATTCAGAGTATTTACACTACAGTGCCCAGAAAAAACAAACCATTTCTTTACAACTACAAAATATTAGTGACTTTTTCCTGGAACCATGCAGGTCTGTCTGTGATAGCTTATATGGTTTATTGCATTAGAAGCATACACGCTGAAGGAATATAATCTTGAGGTTTCTTATTGCGTTGTATAAGAATCGTTTTTATTTTGTTCTTCTCCTATCTGTACGGTCAGTATAAAGTACTAAAATTTGAATTGAGAAGATGTATACAATAGTTCAAGAGTGATACATAACTTAGTTATTGAAAGCGAGTCTTTGCACCTTTTTCGCCTTGCATCTAGGCGAGGAATGAGCCTTTGCGCCTTGTGTGCACCTTTGACTGCCTAGATACATAGTAGTATTCCTAGGAATTCAAGCTGGGAACTTTCAGGGCACGTAAATTGGTTCGGGTTGACCCATTTGACACTTTTTTTGTCTTCTGTTTATTAGACTATTATACCAGGATTGATATTATATTATAATAGAGGGTATTAGACTGCAATATTATTCTCTATATATAGAGACTCAATGTAACCCTATTATTTACACAACCAATAATACAATATCTCTCTGGTTTAACTTGGTATCAGAGCCAGAGAACAACCACCGAGAGATTACTCCGGCAGGGCGGCCGGCCACCGCCGCCGCCCTACCCCCAGCACCAGAATCGTCTTTTTTTTTCCCTCCTAGTTTGGTACATCTTTTTTCTTTTCTTTACCCATTGAAAATAGAAACCCAGATCTTATTCCTCTGCCCGTCAACCACACCTCAAAACCCTAAATCAAAATCACCAACAAGCCGCCACTGTCAATATCAACCAACAACTGGTCGACATCACCATCCTAATTCGCAGCCGTCAACCATCCCGGGAACAATACCCGGAACCCTAAATCTTGTGGTGAACTTCCTTATTCCGGCCGCAACCTGCCACTTTTTATTCCTAACCGTCGCCACTACAAACCCTAGTCACAATCACCGTCGCCGCTTCCAACAACCGATACAACCGGCAAACCACCATCGCACACCAAAGACGATGCCATGGTACATCACATCGCCTCCGCTATAGGTTAGCGGCTCCGCCCAACAACGGCGTCGTACCCACATTGGTATGATTTCAGGCGCAAGATAGGGGAGAAGAAACAACCCCGATGAAATAAAGGGGAGAAGAAACAACCCCGGTGAAAGAAAGGGGTGAAGACTCAACCCCGGTGTGGGGGCGACGGGAAGAACCGGTCGAGTTTATGGTGGAGAAACAACCACCGGTGCAATCACAACCAGTGGTGATGACGGCTGAGAGAAGAAGACAGAGGGAAGAAAAGAAGACCAAAAATTACAGACATACCGATCAATTTTGGGTTGCTGTGCCTGACGGTGAGAACTGAGAACATGGTGCAAAAGCTTCTAGCGATCAGAAGTTTTGGGTGGTCGGAATTTTGTTCATGAAGCTTTCATGATGATAAAATTCAAAGGAACCAAAGGCAAGGAGGATACACTTCTATAAATCTCACAGTTCACGTGCGTGAGGCCAACAAGGGATGGACAAAAGCAAGATGGATGACAGGCTGGATGGATTTGACTTTCACAAAAAAAAAGTTTTATTATTTACAGTTTTAGTCCTTTATATTGTAGCTAATTACATCTCAAGCTACAAACGCTACCGCGTTTAGCTTGCGGGGGAGTATTAGACTATTATACTAGGATTGATATTATATTATAGTAGAGGGTATTAGACTGCAATATTATTCTCTATATATAGAGACTCAATGTAACCCTATTATTTACACACAACCAATAATACAATATCTCTCTGGTTTAACTCTGTTGAATTACATAAATAATTAATTATTATATATGATTATAAAACCTACTATTAATAGAAACATTCTTTATTTTAATGACAACAATATAGAAGAAGGCTGTACACGCTTGAGTAGTAGAGTATGCACTAGATTATTTCTGTTCTACCATTTCAACTATATATATTTGACCCTTTAGCAAGAAAATATAATCCAAACCAAGTCATTTTCAAATGAATGGGTTAAAACTGCCTCCCCAATATACATTTTCTTTTAACCTTCAAACTTACATTAAAAAACTCATTTTAACACTAAATTTATCTTGATGTTACATGCCTGACATGCATTTCCATTACTCCTTCTCAGCACTGCCAATAACATCTCTCTTTCCGTTTCTTTATTTCATGGTATGTATGTTCACTTCTGTATTTGATTTGTTATCCATTTTCCATAGTTTGACATTTGAAGTTATTTATCTTGATTATATTGTAGATAAGAGATTTTAACATTGCAGAGGAAGAGGAGGACATTAGTTACTATGCAGGCTATGTGGGTAAGCAAATTTTGCCAATTAAGGCGATGTTTAGATATGTGCTTTGAGAGTGATTATGTGATATTTTGTAATTAGAATCATATAGTCAGTTGTAACAGAATAAGCTGTATCAGATACTGTTTGGATTAATGAATAAAATATTCAAACATCCCTATCTTCCGTGAATGAATAAAAGCATTGGTTGATTGACTTCTAATGAAAGGATATCTCATATAGTCATATGATACTCGATTTTATGAAGGGTCTGCATATATGATCGGAAGGGCACTGACATCTGTATTATGGGGAGTGTTTGCCGATAGATATGGACGAAAACCAGTTATTCTTTTGGGAACTTCAACTGTGTTCGTAACTACTTCCATAGTTATTTTTTGCCATTTCATTTCATAAAATATATAAATATATTATTCTGATAAAGCCTTGTAATTTTCATCTTCTTCAGGGTTATTTTCAACACACTTTTTGGTTTTAGTGTCAACTATTGGATGGCTATCATTACAAGGTTTCTTCTCGGCTTTTTAAATGGGCTACTGGGAGTTATAAGGGTATTCTTTATCATACATCTTATACGGTATCTATAAGATGTTTAGATTTTGTTTATTAAGTTTTCTTCTCTGCTGATTCATATCCTATAAACAGGCATATGCATGTGAACTTTTCCGTGAGGAACATCAAGCTTTAGGACTGTCATCTGTAAGCAATTAGGCCCTCTTCTTTTCTTTAATTTCATATGAAATCAGCTTCAAGTTGTTGCATTTTTAGAAGTCATTATTGTTTATTATAATCCAATTACATCTTCCACATAGTAGTACCTAATTTAATTCGAGTGATCTATTTCAGATTAGTACAGCATGGGGCATAGGATTGATCATTGGTCCGGCTTTGGGAGGTTACCTTGCACAGGTTTATATCTCCAGCTGTATCTGGATATGCTATATGTGCCTTTTATATATCCGATGTGCAGATAGCATCTTGAAAATTGATTGAACGAAGAGTATTTATGTCCAATTCTCTACTTCACTAAGGAGGGCTCACAATCATTTTTTGTCAAAATCATGCATATAATTTAAGCTCTACAAGGATCTTGCAATAAACTCAGATATTTTGTATATGTTCACAACTCAAATGCATATATGCAAACACACAAATGTGTGTGTAAATGGCAGTGTTGCAAAAATCGGTCTAGGCGGTCGCCTAGGCGGCGATTAATCGATAATCGGCATTTTACCTTGTAATTTTTAGCTAGGCGGTCAATTAATCGGTGATCTAATTAGGCGGAAAAATCGGTCAAAAATCGGTCAAAATCGAAAAAAATAAAAAAAATGGATTTATAAGTACTTGTTTTGTTATAACTAAGTTTGAATTCTATGAATTATGAAGTATTGATGTAGATTTGAAAGTATTATTTTCATATAAATGGGTGTATATATATATATATACATTGCGGATTGATTGATCTGGGGCGTCCATCAAGATCATCCAACAGCCAAGATCTATGGTGTTTTCGCCTATGGCGTTTTCGGTGGGGGAAAAAAACACCATAGGCGGAAACACCATAGATTATGGCTGTTGGATGATCTTGATGGACGCCCCAGATCAATCCGCAATGGATGTAGCGTTTTTGCTTGATGTATTTTACCCTAAACCTATATATATGCTAGGCGGTACTCGACCGCCTAGCTACCGCCTAGCGCTTTCTACAACACTGGTAAATGGGGTGGGGGTAAATGCTATGTTATGGGAAAATAATCAAGGTATCCTTATATTATCTATTGGAAATAAATTTGGTATTCAGGGACCCTCTTATAATTTATCCAGAATGTGGGGAAAAGCATAGCGAGTGAGGGAATAACAATTCATATGCCATGAGGCAATTACGCTTCCATTGATCGTTTGGTGTCACTTTAACGTGTTTGTTTAAAATGAATAATTACTCACTCTATGAATAAGGGGTTGGCACGATATAGAGGAATCAACGCCTGAAGTTATTATTAACAAAAAATGGTAACTGTTCCAAATGATCGAATAAATTTTTTTTTAATTTTTTTTGCTCTGTCTTGCATAAGTCTTACTTGACAAATGATTGATTGACAGTTGTTCTTAATGACAAAAAAGTTAATTTTCACCTTATGGGCTATCTTGAAAAGAAAGAATGCATTCATGGTGATACTCATTGGAAAAGAAAGATTATATTGCTACTTTATTAATTGAAATTCTGATGAACATTCTTTTTTCTTTTACTCTTTCATTTAATCTTCGTGCTTGTTCTAAAATTAAGCCTGCAGAGAAATTTCCAAGTATAGTATCTTCAGATTCTCTATTGGGGAGGTAGTGTTACCCATTTGTTATCCTCTTTATCTTTCAATAGTGGTGATATTATTTGCAGATATGATTTTTGTTATAGTCTTCATTTGTGATGCAGGTTTCCATACTTGCTACCTTGCCTTTGCATCTCTATTTTCGCACTTTTTGTCACCATTGCTGCAATTTGGCTTCCGGTACTTTTTTTTTTTTTTTTTTGCAGTTAACATCTTGGAACTTACTTAGCAATTCGCATGCATCTCAACATTAGATTTACTCAAAAATTGAGTTAGGTTCTACATTCATGTCTCCATTATCTGAAGATTGACATGTCATAAATCAAAGCTTTATTTATGTGGCCTCTCTTTAGGAATTGGGATTTAGAGCCCATGCTAAAAACCAAATCACAGCTTTATTTATGTTGCCTCTCTTTATTTCTATGAACATACATCTTGTTGGATTGCATGTTTTTAACATGAATCTTGTTTAAATAATTTTCTAAAACTGCAGGAAACATTACACATTCATAAAAGAAATGAGTTAGAGGCTGCTTCCTATGTATCTGATACTGAGGAAAAAACGGATGAGAAAGAAGGTTCTAGTTTCATCAGCCTTCTCATGAACTGGCCGCTAATGTCTTCTATCTTTGTCTATTGTGTTTTCTCTCTTCATGACATGGCTTACACTGAGGTAGATTTCTAAATCTGATTAATAGTTACAATATTACTGTTGCAAGCAAATCCTTTGCACAGATGATCACTATATACCATTCCTGAAAAGTATAGGGTTGTTTTTTGCAAAAAAAGTTGACATTTTAGTTTGTTATGAATAGTCAATTACTATGATATAGAAAGTCAAATAACTGTACAAACTAAGGAGTCATTGCAAATGTCTGAGTACCCGTCACAACTTCTAAAATGGTGTTGATTGTTGTCATTCTCAGATTTTCTCATTATGGGCTGTGAGCCCTAAGAGTTTGGGGGGACTCAACTACACAACTGTGGATGTTGGCACAGTCCTATCTCTCACAGGTACCAACCCTATTGAATTGCACAAAACAATCTGCAATACCTCTTTTTCTTGTATGTTTTCTGTATTTTCTGAATGTCCCATTTAAAAAGAAAGGGATGCTTTCATTAGCCCGCCCGGGGGGTGGGGGTGGGGGGGTGGGGGGGGGGGGTGGTCTCTCTGGGAGCAACCCCTTTATCCCATGAGATAAGGTGCTATTTTAATTGGGACTTTACTGGAATGTTTGTTTATTTATAGTAAATTTTCTAACATCTCTATAATGAACAAGAAAATTTGATTGTTCTCAAGATGTCAAAACTTTATTACTCTTCCTTTATCCCGTAAACATGGCAACTAATTTTGTGGTCAGGTGTTCCAAAGTCCAAACTGATCGTGACATTTTCTTATCCAGACAAAATTTCAAGCTAACATTCTTATTTGCTAATTGTTGAAGCTATATTGGGGATTGATTTTGGTCTGCAAGCTCAAAATTTCATTACTGAAAGGGGTTATCGACTTTTGAAACCATCAAAATAGGTCTTCTGATTGCAAATAATGAACAATTCTGGAAAAAACCTGAAAACTTAAATGTAATTAATAAACGTTTTGCTTGATACTTCTCTCCATACTTTTTGTCTTGCTAATCTCTAAGTCTTGCTGTAGGAGTGGGCCTTCTCTTTCTCCAATCCACATTATATCCAATTGCAGAGAGGATGTTTGGGCCGATAATGGTAGTTCGCATATGTGGGGTAAGCAAAACATCATTTGTCTACCATTTTCTCTACTATCCATCGTTTGTCCTCCCTTTGACTTTGGAAGTCTAGTTTTACTTAACAAAATTGTAACTCTGTTAAGAACTGCAAATTCTGATTAGATCAAAACAGGATATAACAAGATAGTCTGTTGTGATGTGTAAATAAACAAGTCTGATTCGAGATAGGCGATCTCCAATACCCAATTTGAGAAGGGTGATTCTCCTATTACAATTTACAAAGTAGCTTAGATAACAAAACTCATAATAATGATAAACATCCCTGAATTCCTTCTAAATAGCCTACTCCTACAGCAGTTACTTAACTCCTCACCTCACTCTCCTCCTAATCTGGGACTGGGTCTTACTGGGTCATGGATCATAGGTGGGATCCAAGTCTGATGTGGGTCTGGGTTTAGACCTAGGATCCTATCAAACTCGCCTTTGTTTTACTGCAGCATTAACATATATACTTCTTTGTCTATGATAATTGTAACACTTTCTAGTTTGTTTATATATTTCATATAGAAGAGTAAATGTGTTCATTAAAACTAGATGAAATTATCCGGATGGTCATGTGGTATGTCCATATTTTGGATTTTGTTCGTATGAATTTTAGAATCAATGTATCCAACTAATAGAGGAGGAAATAAGTATTAGATAATGTGGTTGCTTTATGTGTTAACACAATTATTTTCTGTGTAGGTTCTGTCTATACCTCTACTCACAAGTTATCCATACATAGCGATATTATCTGGCTTCATGCTCTCCTTTACTCTAAATTGTGCATCGATTGTGAAGAATGTTTTAGCAGTAAGTTTTTCATTGACTAAATATTTTTTACTTTATGTAAATAATACTTGATTAACTGTATTTGTCACTTAATCTAAGATATGAGCACATTAATGGTACTTGGTAAAGAATAGGAGGTACTCACTTTTGTTCTTATGAACAGCAGACATGGTAATTTTCACCATTTAATTTGAAAACATGTCCAGAATTGAGCTCTATTTTATTGATAACGGGTCAAATTTGTAAAACATGAAAACTTTTATGTAGAAGAGAAATGGGTCAGACGGTTTTCAAGTCATCCCAAGTGTTTGTGCTCTACCAAACCGTTTTAAGCTTCCTAATATAGTTTCTTATATTAACCAGGTGTCCATCATAACTGGGACCTTCATGCTGCAAAATAAAGCTGTGGTAATTTTCATCATTTCTAATTTTTTTTTTTAAATTGTTGGTGTCTTATAATTAGCTTTTATATTGATACACATGTACATATATAACAGGATCAAAACCAAAGAGGTGCGGCTAACGGTATTGCCATGACTTTGCAGTCAACCTTTAAAGCAATTGGTCCTGCATGTGGAGGAGCCCTGTAAGTACTATGAAGGGAGCCCTCAATATATACAATGATGAGAAACCCTAGAAAAAGCTATCGCAGGCCCATGGGTTATGTACAACTAAAGCCTAATAATAAAATATTAATAACGGGGGAAAGTGAATATGGGGTTGTCACACAACTAAGTTAGGAGTGAAACCAATGAAAACTGCGTCGTTTTGATTAAAAACTACTTAAAATTGCTTTCAAACTAAAATCCTAAAATAATGCAATTTTAATTGGTTTCCAAAATTAGATATGTAATTAATTTGCTTTCCAAACATAATGTGTTATTATCAAAATGACTAGTTTTGATTGGTTTTACACCTAACTTAGGTGCGTGACAACCTCATATTCACTTTCTCCTAATAACTACAATTAAAAACCACAACGGCGCAAAGACTCTCACACCCATCAGACACTTTTACTAGTTTGTTTGTACTTCAGTACTTCTTCCCAAATTTGTTGCCATGTTACATTAAATCTTATTTGGCTTTTATGTAGTTTGTCATGGACTCAAAAGAGACAAAATGCAGTATTTCTTCCAGGTACATGCTTTCACTCTGTTGTTATTTGTGTAGTTTTCATTTCATAGAGAGGTCAATTTTGACTCATGAATATACTAATGAGTTGTGTTGGGTTATGTTTTATTCTACCTAAGATTAAGCTAAAAGATTTAACTAAAAAGAGAGCATGTCAAATTTGTTGGAAGTCATCCAAAACTTAATTCAAATAAATTAAACATTTGGAATCATTTAGTTAAGAAAAACTTAGATAATATTGTAACGGTGCTATTTATTGCATTATACACATTAATAATCATCAAATAAAAAAAATAAACAAGTCTTCAGGGCTTGGCTCGGCAGATCTTAACCTGACCCGACCCGCTATAAAATTACCTGTCCGGACCTGCCTTTAACAGTTACCCAGCCTGTCCGACCACCATTTGTCATACCCATGAACCCTATATAATGTAAGATTGCTTCATTGATATGGGAAAGTTGATGCACATAAAAAGCCTATTTACTACTTGTAAGAGAAATGTTGCATGAAAATGCTTGTAAACTAATCAGATTTACTGGTTTATATAATTGCAGGCAACCACATGATATTTTTCATATTGAGTGTGATCGAGGGGATTGGAGTTCTGCTGACATTCAAACCTTTTTTGATTTCAAACCATTACTAGTTGAAAGCACCTGGAATCAGGCTTAAACCCTCAATTCATACCAGTTAAGATCGTCTTCTTTGTATGTAGCATAACTCTAATAAGCCGGTCACTCAAATGATTAAAGTAACAGTTCATACATAAACATTTTGTTGATATAAGAAGTTATAAATGCGAAAGGGCCTCTAGCATTTTATAAAAAAATTACATGTTTTCAGTCACAACCTGTATAAACCGCAAACTCTTGTCTTGCGTATTGATGGTTAGAGCCACCGGAAACACAAAGTTGTCATTCTTATTGATCCTCTCAACATTACATGTCATGAACCTTACATTAAAGTTTCCAATGATCACATCAAATTCATCACAAACCATGTTTTTTAGTCATAAAATCACATCATATGAAAGCCCAAATTGAAAAGTGAGGAAGTTACAAAACATACTAGCTTGTATTTAGAAAAGAGATGCATTTGAAACAATTCCATGCTTAGTAAATCATGCCTTTATAAGTGTCTTGAAATATTAGAGACTAGAAATGAGTGTGTTATAATTTGCCCCACATACATGCTTCTTAGACATTGGTTATCAAGTACATTAGCATGTCAAGTTCAACATATTAAACACATGTGGTCATTAAGATTAAGGCATCAAACATATGAGGACATCAAATTTCGTTCTCAAAGGTGACATAATACGGGTCAAACAAGCGAAAATATGATACGAGGACGGGAAAGAGCAACAAACGCATTTAAAATAATTCTACGTTATAATTTTGATAAAACAAAAGTTATTTTCAAACAGAAAAATTATGGATCTTGACAACTTATAAATAAATGTCAAATATCGCCAATAAGCTCTTGGCCTAGTGGTCAAAGAGGTGGTAAGATTCTGGGTTCTATCTTAGACATCTCATTTCCCATTCCCAACCAAACTCATTAACTACTCACAACCCCCCCCCCCCCCCCCCCCCCCCCTCCAAAAAAAAAATTATGTTTACGGTTCACCCCATATCTATTAGTTTATATTATTTGTGAGTGGATGTGAGTGATAGAGAGAAAAAAGTAATAGAAGATATGGAGAATGAGATGTGTCAGAGTTTAGAAAATGTTCCATAAATTTAGAAAATAGAGTTTTTTTTAAGTAAATTATAGGGATACGAATATGGAACGGGCTGTAAATGTCAACCTTAGTTGCATATTTACCCAACCCAACTAATAAATTGCATATTTACCCATATTTAATAAATTTTTATTTATGGACAAAAATACCCCTATAATAATAAGAACAATTTTATATAGTCTTCTTCTCCATGACAATCGGACTTCTCAGTCTTCTACTTGAGTTTCACTTCCTTCTTTTTCTCTTCTTTATTCGATTTGGATTTCAGAAGGAGCGATTTACCACAGGTACAAGGTGATATCATTTAAAACTTGAACGTGCTACCGATAGCGATTATTTGAAATTGTCAACATATTAGAAAGTGTTGACGATGCCATAAATTGAATATGGATTAAATTCGACTAAAACAGATAAATAAAAAGAATAATTAAAACGAAAAAGAACACGTAATATATTTATATAATATACAATAAGGAATGGTGGTCCAAGACACAAAATCTACTATTCCTTTCGGCTACCAATGAGGACATGACATGTGTCATGTCTGACCACTAATAACATGACACGTGTCATTGTCATGTCTTTCCACCCAATAATTAAATGACACGTGTCATGTTGAACCCAATAATAACGTGACACGTGTCATGTTCAACCAATAATAAATTGACACGTGTCATTTTGTTTTTTTTAATTTTACGTTTTATAGCACTTAACTTTTTTACTTTCGTTTTTAGTATACTTTTAGAGTTTTCGACTTACGTCATCCTTTATAGTCGTTAAAAGGTGACCCGCCGCAACACGCGGTGGTCAACTTTCAGACCACTTTTAGAGTTTTTGACTTTGCTCACAGCGTTTTAAAAAATGGGTGTTAGGCTGCGTGTCATGTACATGTGGTATTTTTTTCAGATTTAAGCGCAAGTGGTCAACTTTTAAATCACTTTTAGAGTTTTCGACTTTAGCTACGGCGTTTTGGAAAATGGGTGGCCCGCCGCGAAGCGCGGGCGGGTCACCCATCTTGTTAACTTTATAAATAAAATAAACATGACTTGAAGCTACAATACAGGATATATTAACATCAAAATATATCACCTGGTGTTTTACAACAAAGAACATGTCATGTGTTTTTGTTAGAGGTCGATCGATCTTGTCACCATTTCATTTCGATAAGTCTATATGTGAACAAACAAACAAAAATACAATGATATGTGAGCAGCCCTGGGTGAAATCATTGTCACATAAAGGCAAGGTCTTACAAAACTATCCACTAAGATTAAAAAAAAAAATCAAAACTTGTTATATATATATTTGTAAGAGTTGTGGAAACAAATTAAGAATCGAAATAAATCACCAAATAACACTACAAGGTATTTTCCAGTTTTCTAGATTCATTCTAATGCATATAGTGATATAGATTCAAATGTCATGTTCTGTATTTCTTAAATTGTACCGAAAGAAACCATTTTCACCATCTTACTTTAGTATATAAGGCCAAGTATTATATAGCATCAATGGATTTTTGTCAATCGTTATATGTTAATGAGACTATTAATCCATAGGTTTTTATTTGGCAAAGTTCTTGTCCACCTTAGCAAAGCGAACTCTAACAGTCTAACCAAATGTCCATAGTTTAGTATCCACATCACCAAACTACCAATTTACCAAATCAAAAATTTTCACCACCTATAATATAAACCATTTAATAGCATTCACAACTCGTTTCCTATCCTTATTCCTATAATTTATTAAATAAGAGCATTCACAACTCATTATCTATCTTTGTCCCTATAATTTAACTAAATAACATCACCTTTTCTCTATTCTTATCAATTAAATGATATTTTTTTTATATATTTATCATTATTTTTTCTCTCTCTTTCACTCACAACCACTATAAAAAGTATTAAAAAATTTAGAAAATCTACAGTGTTTTCTTAAATATAGAGATGAACAGTACTTTTTTATCTCTCATCCTTTCATAATCAAACATCAAATTTTAAGAATTACACTTACATAATTTTAAGGAATGGGTTGTGAATGGTGACAAAAATGTCCATACTTTAGTATCCACATCATGCATATTAGCAAACTACCCATTTACCAAATCAAAAACTTTCACCACCCATTCACAACTCATTTCATATCTTTATCCATGTAATTTAACTAAATAATAGTATTTTTTCTCCCTCATTTTTAATTAAATAATATTTTTTTATACCTTTTACATTACATTTTTCTTTCTCTTTCAATCACAACCACTTTTAATAAAGGGATAGGCTATTCGTACCCCCCCCCCCCTAATTACTTGTTGTACTCCCCCTGAGATTTTCTTTAAGAAATTATCATATTTCACCCCTATAAAATTATGTTTATATAGAAAAGTTTATTTTAAACAATTTTTTTAAAATAAAATAACAAAAACGATAATATTTTTTCCAAACATGTTTAAAAACGTTTTAATAAGAGTTCTTTTAAAAAAAAGGTTTCTCCAACAGTTTTATTAAACGTTTTTTAAGATTTTTTTTCAATTTAGAAAAAAACGTTTTAAACAGATCTTTTATAAAAATGTTTTTTAAACAATTTTTTTAAAAGTTTTTTAAACAATTTAAAAAACGTTTTTTAAACAATTAAAAAAATATATATTTTTTAACAGTTTTATTTTTTTAATTTAAAAACAATAAACATTTTTTTAAACTGTTTAAAACAATTTTTATCACTGTTGTTTTTAAACACGTTTTTAATAGGTTTTTTTAAGTTTTTTAAACGGTTTTATAGAAAACTTTTTAAAAAGTTTTTAAACATTTTTTTTTTGTTTTTTTTAAAGAACGCTCAGTTTTATAAAAACTTTTTTTGAAAAAAAAAATTAAGATTTTTACTTTTTTTTTATAATTATTTTTTTGTAATTCTATGTAAAAAACTGTTTTAAAAAATTTATTGATTAAAATATACCAAAATAAAATAATAAGGTTTGATAGGTAATTATCTATAAATTAGGGGAGGTGGTGCAACAAGTAAAAATTAATTATAAGGGGGTACGAATAGTAACACCCTTTAATAAATATTCAAAAAAAATTTAGAGAATCTACAATGTTTCATCAAATATAGGAATTAACATTAATTTTTTCTCTCATTCACTCATAACCACCCACAACTAAACCTCAAATTTTAAGGACTACACTCACACAATTTTAAGGAATTGGATGTGAATACTCTAACTTACCATTCCTCATAAATATGTGAGTGCAAATCCTAAAATTTAAGGTTTAGTTGTAAATGGTTGTGAATAGTGGAGAGATAAAAAATTACTCTTCACCCGTGTATTAGATTAAAAAAAAACTGTTAATTCCCTAAAATTTGAGATCTAGTTGTTAGTAAAATAGAGGATAATTGTAATCAATGTTGTAAAAATCAGCCTAGGCGGCGATTAATCGCTAGGCGGTACTTTCTCTTGGAATTTTAAGCTAGGCGGTCAATTAATCGGTGGAATAGCTAGGCGGTAAAAATCGGTTAAAATCGGTCGAAGCCGGTCAAAATCGGTCAAAAATCGGTCAAAATCGAAAATAATGGATTCATAAGTACTTGTTTTGTTATAACTAAGTTTGAATTCTATAAATTACGAAATATTAATGTGGATTTGAAAGTATTATTTTCATGTAAATGTCTATATGTATATATGTATATATATACTAGGGTTAGGTTCAAATGAGAACCAATTGGTTTTGAAACTTTGAGAACCGATTTAGGCCTAATTTAGGGGGCCTAAATTCGTGGGGGGGGATTTCCATATATGTAAACTAGTGGCTTAGAATGGTTCTTTTTAGTTCTCAAACACAATTGATTCTCAAATGATCTCTCCTATATATATATATATATATATATATATATATATATATATATATATATATCATATATACAGAATTAAAAAAATACAAATCGATTAATCCCGATTAAATTCTAGGCGGTACTCGACCGCCTACCGCCTAACGCTTTCTACAACACTGATTGTAATGATAAGAGTATAAAAATTATTTAATTTTGACCGTGAATGAAAAAAAGAAAAAAAATAATGAATATATAAATTATAGGAATGAAGAATGGATAATATTTTATTAAGAAGGATAATATTAATTTTTTCTCTCTCTTTTACTCCCAACTATTCATAAAATAAAACGAAACTTTAAAATAATTTAAGGAATGCGTCTCGCGTTCTATGTGGGGACGGGCACGAATCGATTTCTCACTTATTTATGGGCTGCCCTTTTTCCGATACAGTGTGGTAGGTGTTGGCTCAATGGTGTCGTATTCCTCCGGTGGGATTGTTTTCTCGGTATTGGATATTGTTAACATCCACAAAACGGTGTCTTCCCCTCCCTGGAAACACAAGGCGGTGAACATTATTTTTTTGACGGGATGTTGGTGTATTTTGACGGAGAGAAACAATGTCATCTTTAACCGGCGAACCCCCTCCGTTCAACGTGTTATTGTTGAAATTAAATATAGAAGTTTCCTCTGGTTTTTGTAATATCGCTGTAAAGACTGGTCTATTGCTTGGCAAGACTGGCTTTCTTTTTCTATGTAAGTCGTTCCCCGGCGGCTCCTAGCGTCTTGCTAGGAGTTTTTAGCCGTGCTTAATAATATTCGCCGTTTAAAAAAAAATTCAAAGGGTTTGTTTTTGTGAACCTGACCGGTTTGCAGGGAAATTGGCTTGTCTTAAACCGCCCATGTGGAAATTGTTGTACACTTTTGGAAGTGAGTTCGGGTTGTGGGATTCCATTTCCATTGGAGTGGCAATGATGCATTTTAACGAACCACGTTTTCCCGTTGATCAGAAAAAGAATAATCTGGATTGTGGCGCTCTCCGTCAAGTAAGCAACTCTTATTCTCACCACCACCAAGAACACGTGTTCGGATGAGTTGAAACACACATG
Organism: Deinandra increscens subsp. villosa; assembly: GCA_039602395.1. Lineage (NCBI taxonomy): Eukaryota > Viridiplantae > Streptophyta > Magnoliopsida > Asterales > Asteraceae > Deinandra > Deinandra increscens. The sequence continues at coordinate 21,614,841 of JBCNJP010000015.1, forward strand.
CATGCACCCACATCTTGTGATCTAAGTTCTTGACGTGTGTGTCTCACGGCTAATTGCACACCAACTGTTCGATAATATGTCTCATCCAACGTCACATCAAACCCCACTTGCCAATTATTTTCTATTTTCATCTGTACCAGCAGTTGGCGTTTTTTGTACAATGATTCATGAACCCAGTTTGTAGTAACATATGGAGTCTGAGATTCATAAACCATTTATCATCTTCTTTTTCTTTCATTTTCTCTCAAACAAAAACATGGCTTTATGAAGGTTTCAAGACTTTCCTATTATGTAACAAAAACATAGGTTAGGAAGCCAAAATAGGTTCTTAATTTACATGCACTCTTTTGGGAAATGGGTGGCATTGAGATTAAGAAGCCACTTTTGAGCAAAGTATACCATGAAAGTTGTCCTGGGTGTAATGTGGATCAGTATAAAGAGCTGCAAACCGGGCTACCGATAAAGGAAGTCTTTTGTATATGGGTTGTGGTGCTTTGTGTTTGTAAGCTACTCTTGTTTGTATGACTTGATTGTTCTTCAGTCTCTTATCAGGTCACAAGATGTGTTTTATGATATTTATTTTGGTTGCTTGTTTTGGAATGAGAAGATGTATACAATAAATAATTCAACAGTGATGCATAGAAGGATTCCTAGGAATGCAAGTTGGCATGTCAACTGGGTTGGGCTGTCGGTTGTCCCATTGGACACTTTTTTTTGTTTTTTTTGTTTGTGTTTACATGAATCTCATAAATGATAAAAAGAAAATATTAGATGTGGTATTAATAAAATGATATGCAACTCCCCACAAGTCTTATAGAACAGTTTTTGCTGAAATCGATCATGAGAATAATTTACCAAGAAAATGTTTAAGATTGTTGATTGATTTTCTTGAAGATTTGAAAGAAAAAAAAAGACTACGATGTCATATTTGCTTCAAAAAATTGGAAAACCCCCCAAAAATCATTCCAGGACAGGGAAAATCTAAGAGGGTCACTAAATTATTTGTGTATAGCTATTTACGCTCTCCTAGTTTCGGGGGCTGCCTGTTAATTTATGCTTGCATCGATAAAGTTTGGCATTTGGTTATGCTTATATATGGTGTACAATACTTTTCAAGCCTGACATGTTTCCCATTACTCATCCTCAGCACTGCCAATATCATCGCTCTTTCCGTTTCTTTATTTCATGGTTAGTAACTTTGTATGTTCAATTCTTTATTTTCCTTCTTTTTTCTTTTTTCTTTATTTTGACATTTGGAGTTCTTTATCTTTGATTGTGTTGTAGATAAGGGATTTTAACATTGCAGAGACAGAAGAGGATATTAGTTACTATGCAGGCTTTGTAGGTAAGCATAGTTTTCCCATTATGCAGTGTTTGGATATGTGCTTTAAAAGTAATTATTCCATATTTAGTAGTTGGAATCAGCTAATCATTTGAAATTTAATAAAAAATAACAAGATGTAGTAGATGGTGTTTCGCTGATGAATTAGATGTCCAAACACACCCCTATCTTTTATGAATGAATATTTGCATTGGTTGATTGACCATTTACTGAAATAATATCTCATGTGATGTCAACTTTTGAAGGGTGTGCATATATGATTGGAAGGGCGTTGACATCTGTCTTCTGGGGAATGATTGCTGATCGATATGGTCGAAAACCAGTTATAGTTTTAGGCACTTCGACAGTGTTCGTAACTACTTCAGCAATTGTTAATTGCCCACAATGTTCCATAAAATAGCTTAAATATATTGTTCTCTTAAAGCTTGTAATTTTCATCTTCTTCAGGGTCATTTTCAACACACTTTTCGGTTTTAGTGTCAACTACGGGATGGCTATCATTACAAGATTTCTTCTTGGCTTTTTAAATGGACTGCTTGGACCTATAATGGTAATCCCTATAAACATCATATACTATAGCTATAAGATGATGTTTAGATTTTGTTTATTAAATTTTGTTTCCTGCTGATTCTTTTCCTATAAACAGGCATATGCATGTGAACTTTTCCGTGAGGAACATCAAGCTTTAGGATTGTCATCTGTAAGCAATCAGGCTCTTTTCTTTTTTTATAATTTCCTATCACATCAGCTTCAAATTGTTGCATTTTTAGACAGTCATTATTGTTTATTATAATCCATTCATATTTTTCATATTTTTCATATAGTTCTGTTACCTAGAAATTTATAAATTGAGTAATCTATTTCAGATTAGTACAGCATGGGGCATAGGATTGATCATCGGTCCATCTTTGGGAGGTTTCCTTGCACAGGTTTATATATCTAGTTGTATCTTGATATGCTGTATATGCTTTTTATTTATCCGATCTGCAGATCATATCTTGAAAATTGTTTAAAAGAAGGGTATTCACTACTTTAGTAAAGAGGAGTCACAATAATTTTGTCAAAATAATGCATATTATTTGAATTCTATATAATTGATTGTTGGGTAAGTATTCAAAATGCACTACTAAAGTTCTCATTTTACCCTCTATCTAGAAAGTCTTGCTTGAAAAATGACTGGATTGATAGTTGCTTAATAACAAAAAGTTACAACTTTCACCTTTTGGTTATAGTGAAATGAAGAATGAATTCATGGTGATACTAATAGGAAAACAAGAGTATTTTGCTACTTTATTTATTGAAATTATGATGAGCATTCTTTTCTCTTTTGTCTTTCCTTCTAATTTTTGTGCTTGTTTTGAAATTAAGCCTGCAGAAAAATTTCCAAGTCTAGTATCTTCAGATTCTCTATTTGGGAGGTAGTGTTACCCCTTTGTTAACATCTTCACTTTTTGATAGTGATGATATTATTTGCGAACTATTATTTTTGTTTATAATTTTCCAAGATCAACTTTCAGTCCCAACAAATTGCAACTACGACTTGTGATGCAGATTTCCATACTTATTGCCTTGCCTTTGCATCTCCATTTTTGCACTTTTTGTGACCATCGGTGCAATGTGGCTTCCGGTACAGTTTTATGCAGCTAACATTTCCCTTAGTTATTACTTAGCATGCATGTAACATGATTTTTTATTCAATATTTTTGGTGAAATTCTACATTTAAGTAGAAACTATGAGATATAAATGAAATGCTAGATTATTTGGTTATTTCCAATTACATTGAGTGTCTGAGCTGTAATTAATGCCTGAATAACCATGGGCTTAACCAAACCTGAAGATTAACATATCACAAAAAGCAATTGTTGAGATTCTAACTGGTGCATTCTCATTTGTAATTTTCAATTGTTGATCTGCGTAGAAGACGGGTTATGGAAGTGCATATCCTCATTCATTTTTTGGTAATGTGTATGGTCTCACAAATGACAAGTAAAATAAAATATTATTGGAGTACACCCTCGAAAAAAAAATGGTATTGATAATGCATACCATGGTATGAAATCTAGTTCCATATTGCCCCTTAGAAATTGGGATCCACAGGCCATGATAAAAAAACAAAGCAAAGCTTTACATGTGTGGCCTCTCTATATGTTTGTGAACATGCATCTTGTTTGATTTCATGTTCTCAACGTAAATCTTATTTATATTACAGGAAACGTTACACTTTCATAAAAAAGGTGAGTCAGAAGCTGCTTCCTATGTACCTGATGCTGAAGGAAAAACATATGAGAAAAATGATTCTACTTTCATTAGCCTCCTCAAGAACTGGCCATTAATGTCTTCTATCATCATCTATTGTGTTTTCTCGCTTCATGACATGGCATACGCTGAGGTAGATTCTAAAATCTTATTATTAACTACCAGTTCACTGTTGCAAACACATCAGTTACACATGAGTAATTTTTACCATTCTTTCAAAGTATAGGGGTCATTTCTGCATAAACGATGGTTGAGTTCATGATGAATAGTCAACTACTATGGCTTAGAAAATCGAGTCACTTTACAAACTAAGAACTCATTACAGATGTCTGGATGAAATTATTCATACATTTTACCATACCTTTAGCACTATGATTCTATTATACATTCACACAAGTTCACCCATCATAACCTTTAGAACAGTGTTGACATTTATCTTTCACAGATTTTCTCATTATGGGCTGAGAGCCCGAAGAGTTTGGGGGGACTCAACTATAGTACAGAGGATGTTGGGACCATCCTATCTATCACAGGTGAGAACTTAGGTACCAACTCAATATTTCCTTATTAAAAGGGGATATTGACTCTCTAAACGTTCAGAACTTAACGTGTTATTGCAAACTGACCATAATCTAGTCTTGCTGATCATTAAGTCATTTCATAGGGGCGGGCCTTCTTCTTTTCCAAACCGCATTATATCCAATTGCAGAGAGGATATTTGGGCCCATAATAGTAGCCCGCATCTCAGGAGTAAGCAGTCTTCCCTTTGGGTTATTATTTTTCTGCATTTTACTCTGTAGTCATTTTTTTAAAATATGCTTGGACTTCAAAAGTCAAAAGGAAGATAAATAATTTGTTCATATGAAATTCGGCCTCAAGGTACCCAACTAATTGAGGAGGAAATAAGTATTATATAATTCGATTAACATGACTATTTTTTGTGTAGATCTTGTCTATACCTCTACTCACAAGTTATCCATACATAGCGATGTTATCTGGCTTCACGTTGTCCTTAACATTAAACTGTGCGTCAATTGTGAAGAATGTTTTATCAGTAAGTTTTCAGAAAATAATGTTGTTTACTTTATGTAATTTACTTCATTAGATGCTATTTGGATATGAAAATTAATTGTACTTGGTAAGATAGGAGGTACTCACCTTTTTCCTTATAAAAAGGTAGACATGGTAATTATTACCATTTAATTTGAAAATATGTCAAATTGAGCTATATTTTATTGATAATGGGTCAAATTTGTAAAACTTAAAAAAGTTTATGTAAAAAAGAAATGGGTCAGACAGAATAAAAGTTGTTTAAAGTGGTTCAAGTGTTCTTGCTTGTGTAAATTTTGAAATATTAGAAATTGGATCACAAATTACTATAACAATTTTTGCAAACATATTTCATAAAATGGATATAAATATGTTTGCGGCTCAATCGGACCGTATTAAGCTTGGTAAAAATATATCTCTCATCCAACCCACTCATTTTGGCACATGGAAGCTGGTTACACAAACTATTATCACCAAAAAAGAAAAAAAATTAAGCTGTATACACAACTATAAGGTCATAGAATTGAATTGCAGAAACTATATACATTGAATGCATCAGTTTTACAAAACTGTAAAGTCATAGGGTTGTGACTGATTCCTTACATAATTTAGTTTCTTATTTAACCAGGTGTCCATCATAACTGGGACTAGCCATGTACAAACCGGTTAACCGTCGGTTAACCGGTTAGGAAATTAATTGATCTACTAGTAGAAAATAACCGAAATTAATTGATGACCGGTTAATCGAATCGGGTTGTAATCGATTACTAGGCAAAAAAACTCTAACCTGTCTGATCGATTTCGGTTAAAACCGAATCGATTATTAAATCTTAACCGATTATAATCGGTCAATGCCAAGAACTTGCCGTGACAACGAACCATTTCTTTCCCATTTGACATATCACACAAATCAAAGAGGCTAAATACTTCTTTCAATCGGTTGGTGGGTTTCACTCTCAAAACAGTGAGTGGGGCTACACGTGCGGATGAACCGGTAGGGGTACTAGGTTGAGAACACTGGGTCGACATTGTTGAAGTCGACTAAGGGTCTGAGAGCAGAGGAGAAGGAGATGAAGTCGACTTACGGAGTGAGTGAGAGCATAGCAGAATCGATTGGGTCCTTGGGGGTTAGGGTTTCTTTTGTTAATCGCTGAGTGAGCGGAAAGCAGAATCGTAAGTTACGGTCTTACGGAGATGAAGACGATTGGGGGTTAGGTTGACTCAAAATCGATTTGGGTTTTTTTTGGGCCTGGAAAAATTAGGATAAATATGCAATTGGGCCTGGAACAATTAGGATTTATTAAATTGGTTGCTCTTTTATTACTAACCGATTAATCAATTAATGATCGATTCTTATAATCGGTTTTAAATAATCGATCCCAAATCGATTTCCAGGACAAAAATCTATGATCGATCTCTAACCTACGGTTATTCTCTAACCGTAATCGGTTAGAGAATAATCGGTTAATTATCGGTTTCGATTTCGATTAATAATCAGTGTCGGTTCGGTTAATCGATTATTTTGTACATGGCTAACTGGGACCATCATGCTGCAAAATAAAGCCGTGGTAATCTTGATACTTGATAGTTTCTAAATTTGTTATTTATATCTTTCAAAAATGTAGAGGCATACAAATTAGCTTTCATATTGGATAATAGGATCAACACCAAAGAGGTGCAGCCAATGGTATTACCATGACTCTGCAGTCAAGTTTTAAAGCGATTGGTCCGGCATGTGGAGGAGCACTGTGAGTACTCATTTCCTTTTGCTTAAACGGAAAAAACTCACACACCTTTAGACACCTTTACACATTTGTTTGTACTCTTCCCAATCTGCGTACACTAAATCTTATCTGTCTTTTTTTCTGTAGTTTGTCATGGTCTCAACAGAGAGACAATGCAGCATTTCTTCCAGGTACATGATTCCACTCTGTTCATATATTATAAGCGAGAATGTAACATGTGGTGCACTGGGGTTGCCAATTTAGGTGTTTTAAAATCTGAAAATAGTCCAAAACTTGTCTAATAAAAGTGATGAAAAATGTAATCACAGCTTCCGACGGTAGTATTTGTATAGAGGTGTCAATACGTATAACCTTTGAAATCGTCTAATTTAGAAAAGCTGAGATTATATCGCAACTCAATGTAGTTGTTATCGTGTTGTAAACAATAATAATTATCAAACTGGAAAAAAAATGAATATTTAAACACGTGTTCGCTGTGGCTTGGCAGAACCTAACCTGACTCCTGTTAGAATTACCTGTCTTTTGAATGGTTACCCAACTCCCATTTTGTCATCCTTAATTATTTGCAAAGTAAACACACCCTGTTGGTCCACCTGATGAACCTTATATATTATATTTTGTGTAATATTGTTCAATTTGTAAACTTAATTTGGATTTAAGGATTTATTTAATTGCAGGCGATCAAATGATATTTTTCATCTTGAATGTGATAGAGGGAATTGGAGTTCTGTTGATGTTCAAACCGTTCTTGAATACAAACCATTACTAGTTGGGAGCACCTGGAATGGTCAAACCCGTTCACAACCGGCAAACTCTTGTCTCGAGCATGAATTTGTTGGCTAGAGACTGGAAACCTGAGGTTGTGTATTATTAACTTTATATCAAAACTTCTAATGACAGTTCACAAGCCATGTTTTGTTACAAGACTCGCGAAGAATAAAGATTAGATCTAAACCAAATTGATTATAATTCATTTCCTCCAAAACAATTCAATTCAATTTGGTTCTGTTGATGTTCAAACCGTTCTTGAATTTGGTTAATCATGATTTTAATAATACGAATTATTGGCCGATAATAATACGAATTATCACCTTGGCATACAATAATACCAATTAACCATTCTGGTCTCTAGAATGATACACCGTTAGTTTTTCACTAACGGTGTTAATCTCTTGCTGACGTGGAACCTGACGTTGCCTAGTAGTTTGCTGACGTGGCTTGATTTGGAGGGTTCCACGTCAGCAAGAGACTAACGATGTTAATGAAAAACTAACGGTGTATCATTCTAGAGACCGGAATGGTTAATTGGTATTATTGTGTGCCAAGGTGATAATTCGTATTATTATCGGCCAATGAGTGATAATTCATATTATTAAAATCCAATTTTCCATTTTATTTTCATCATAATGGCCTCTAGGAACCTTAGAGGACCAAAACCAAGGGTGTAAACTAGACATTATTGTATTATATGGAAATAGATGATACTCTGGTTTATCTTTGTATCAGAGTCACCTGTTCTCTAGACGCCACCTTCAAATCCTAGGTGCTACCGCCACCACTAACAAATAGCAGCACTTCTCTTTGCCTTCTCCGTAACAAAGAAAACCTTCCACAACTCTTACAAGTTTGCTTTCGCATTATCCTCACCAAACTATGATACATGAAACGGTGATCAAACCAATACTTGAATCAGAAACCAAACCGAACCAAACTGACCCACCATGAACCAATATTTGAACCATCATAAGTCATAACCCCCTTGTCACAACAATTTGAGACATTCTCACCCTCTTGTCATCTCCCACATATGTGTTTTTTTTTTTTTTTATCACATTTGATACAAGTAAAATTAGATGCATGTCCACGATAATAGTTTCAATGGTTAGACTTAATGAAAAAAGTAACTTATAGTTGATAATGTTGTTGGCTAAATGTAGCATTGTGCCTTCTGTGTGCTTATCCCTACTGATACGACATGATTTCATATTATTATATATATTATATCATTTGTTAAGACATCACGAGTTGGCATAACTAGTTCTATTTATATAAATAAATAGGGTTTACATGCTTAATCAAATGTGGTGTAAAAGGCACGTTCTCATACTCATGAGCTCCGATGTAGGCTTGAGCCCGGCTTCATTCAAGTTTAACTCGATCCAAGCTTTAACAAACCGATCTCCGGTCTGAGACTTACAGAGTACAGACTCTCAAAATGTATAGGATTCTGAACAAACATTCACTTTCCATGCTAGTGAGCATTTCAATAAAATGTAGCAGCATAAAATATTGTTTGATGAAACATATTAAAACAACATCGAATGAAACACACAACATATGCACACATAAGAACAGAATCTCCAGACAATTCGGTATGGCTCGTGACCTGGGTTTATTTCATCACCTTCAGCGCCCAAACAAAATTGGGTGATATTCAGGAAGATCTCATGAGTCGTAGTCTTGAGATTGTTAAATCCGGAGCACCAAAACCGTCGAGTATAGCCTTCGCTGAAGGAAACTCGGCCCGAGATGTCAATCTGTGGCATAATCACATAGAATGCTAAACTCATTTTTGGTCAACGTGAGTATAAATCATTTACTATTATTAATTTTTTATTAATTTGAGTCAAAATAATCAAAAATTTGAAGTAGTTGGTGTAAGAAAACTGGCTGTTGAGATAAAATAATCAAAAGCTGAGAAACTAACACTCCCATACATCCCCAAAACTTTTGAAAACATCCATAGTTTAACCAGAAATCTTGATTACTAATCAAATGCCTAAATATTTAAACATTGTGGACTGCAGCCAAAGCTTACTAATTTTAAGCCATGAATAAGGAGAAACAAGAAAAGTAAAATAAAGTCGCCAATTGGCAAATAATCAATGAATTCGATGAAAATACTAAATAATTTTATTCATCAGGTTAGTTCTCTCGTTTTGACTTGCAAAAAAGAGGAAGTAATGTCAATAGTGAACTTAATAATCATATACCTGCTGCGAAGAACAACACATGGCATGCCTATCTGCTCAGCTGCAGCAACCCCGGGAAGACTTCCAGCAACAAGAACACAATCGGGAACAGGTACTTGTGCATATTCAGCTCCTGCTCTCAGTGCAGCCACAATTTTCTGCTTGCTGTATGAATAGATGCAACACATAAAGCAAACGAATCATAAATATTTCCCAATAAGAGCACGTAATCGCAATAGCTAGAGTACACATGTGTAATTTTGAAGGTTTTATTATACTTTTAAGAAGTCATACCAGTAATGAATAAGGCACGGAAAACACACAATATAAAGTGAAGATACACCTACCTTTCACTTGAAGTTGTATCAATGTCAACACTCAGTTTAAGCAAGGATGCAACCTCTTTAGCAACCTTTTGTTTTTCACTAGATGCTGTCGACCCAAAAAACATCAATCATCATGATCAAGATTCAAGGGTTCTAAATAAAGATGTGTGCGTGTATACACACACACACACATACATTGCAAATGCAATTAAGGATTACCTGCTTTTCTTGCTTCATTAAGTAATTGTTCATCCAAACTAGAAGTAACTCCTTTACCAAGTACAAGTTGCCCATAAAAGCTCTGTTCCACCTCCAATTCCCCAACAATTTTCATCTTTGACATTCTATCTTTTCCGAGTTTTTCAATAATGGGCCTGAAAATTATTAGTAAGAGAAGATTTAGGATCATGGCAAAATATAGAGTAGAAAGAGAAACAATGTTTGCTTGGTATTATAATGTCAATCAGTTGCATGAGTTTATGTGTACTGCCATGCATCCACTACAATCCCATAAGCTTATACCAATGTTGCTGACATAATAATTTTCATGTCCTTTGATATATGAGCCACGAAAGATCTTTAGATGTTGTGTATCAAAAATAATGGTGGATGTTCTTAGCAGATATAGGGTTTATGTGGCATGTCGTTAGCCCGTTAGGAGACTAAAGGGAAGGGGAACAATGCTGCGAAGTTCAATAGTTATAACTTGTGGTATTTGGGGTCGGATGGGGCAAAGAATGGGGTGGGTTTTTAGGTTGCGAAGGAATTGCATGGTAGTTGGTGGAGGTGAGACGGTACAACGATAGGATCATGTAATTGAGGATAGTGCCAGGGGAAGAAGTAGTAGCGGTTGTTACTTGTTAGTGTTTATGCACCGCAAGTGGGGTTAGGAGATCGGGTGAAGAGAGATTTTTTAGAATGTCTAGACGAGGTTGTGGGGCCATTCCAAGGGATGAGCAAATTTGCATAGGAGGAGATTTTTAATGGTCACATTAGTAAATAAAAATGATGGTTTTCAATTGGTGCACGGGGGATTTGGCTATGGGACTCAAAATGAGAGTGGTGGGGAACCTTCTGGATTTTGTGGTTGCACATAACCTAGGTATTGTGAACTTGTTTTTAAAAAGAGGGACTCGCATTTGATCACATTTAGTAGTGGAGGGCATAACACGCAGATTGATTATCTCCTGATGCGACTAGGATATCGTAGTCGGTGGATGGACTACAAGGTGGGTGCTGAAGGGAAAGAAAAGATATGGTTCTCGACAGAGAGGAGGGGGGAGAGGGGGGGGGGGTTGATTCTAGACAGTGTGGAGACGCTAACCAAATGCGGGAGTCGATGGCAAGCAAAGTTACACAAGTAGTAAAGGAACCCTTGGGATCACTACTAGAAAGACCGAGGATGTGCAAGGCAAGGTAAAGATTAAGCAACAGTGTTCTTCTAGGGAGTTGTTGGACTGCAATGATGAAGATGATCAAGCGAGATTAAAGGAGAGGTATAAAGAGGCTAAAGGAAAGGTAAAAAAAGCAGTGTCTTTAGCAAAGAACAAGGCGTGTATCGAGACGTATAGGCGCTTAGAAACTAAAGAAGGGAGAACATGTTCAAGATCGCTAAAGCCAGGCAAGCGGAGGCGCCAGGATCTAGGAATAGTGAAGTTCACAAAGGCGAGGATGGACGTCTTCTGGTGAAAGAGATGGACATCAAGGCGAGGTGGCAAACCTATTTCCACGACCTTTTTAATGGCGGTAGGAAACAACAAGAGGGGAGCGAAGCTACCCTACAATATCAAAGGTATTATTATTACTATTGTAATATCTCACAAAGGAGGTGGAGAGAGCTCTTAGGAAGATGGGAAAGGCAAAAGTTGTGGGCTTGGACAACATCCCTATCGAGGTATGGAAATGTGTTCAGTAGCTGATAGATTTGTTCAATTTTATTTTTAAAACCGATAAGATGTCGGATCAATGGAGGAGTGTGTTAGTTCGACTATACAAGAACAAAGGCGACGCACAATGCTGCAAAAACTATCGAGGGATTAAGCTCTTAAGTCATACCATGAAATTATAGGAAAGGGTGATTGAGACCATGATAAGACATTAAACTCAATTTATAGTGTACCAGTTCAGTTTCATGTTAGGGTAATCAACTCCGAAGGCGATACACATATTGACGGTTGATGGAGAAATACAGGGAGAGGAGGCAAGACTTTATATGGTGTTCATCGGCCTGGAAAAGGCCTATGATAGTGTGCCACGCCAGCTATTTTGGGTAGTACTAAGAGAAGGGATGTATATACCTTGGAAATATATTGACTTAATTAGGGACATGTATGGTAGTGCTAGGACTAGCTTTTAGACAACGGTTGGGTATATTGATTTCTTCCCAGTAAAGGTGGGACTCCACCAAGGTTCCGTGTTGAGACCTTTTTATTTATCTGTTTTGGTGAATAAGCTGCAAAATCAATTCAAGAGGTTATCCCGTGGTACATGTTATTCGCACATGTTATGTTGGTTACAAAACGTAATTGGACCTTAGCATGAGGTTAGAAGAATGGCGTGAAGCATTGGAGCATAAAGGCTTACACATCAGTCGGACTATGACATGCTACCTCCACTATAACTTTAGTGGGGCAACCGATGGGGATGGCACTTAGTTATCAATTAGAGACCAAGTTGTACCACAGAAAACCAAGTTTATTCGACCGGCAACGTTATAGAATACAAATTGATGCCCCTTCAAAACGACTCAAACGGGGAAGTTAGAAATGGCAGAGATGAGAGCGAGTAAGGAATGACGCTTTAAGGGCCAAATTTTAAGTAGCATATATTTCAAATAAGATAAGAGAAGGGCGACTTCGATGGTTCGGGCACGTTCGAAGGAGGAAGATGTCAACACTTGTCAGGAGTGTGGAAACCTTCACCGTTAAGGGGAAGCAGGGTCAAGGTCGACCGAAACTAACATGGGATGAAAAGATCAAGCAAGATCAATTAGACTTGCACCTCTTAAAGGACATGATCTGTGATAAGTTCTTAGAGACGTTGAATTAAGACTAAGAATTTCTAGAGGAGAGTTACTTAGCTAGGGTCCCTAGTCGTCTGTATAGTGGATAGCATCTTCCTAGGTCGACCAGTGGAGCTATTAGTCATAGTTCTAGTCTTTTTTCTTTAGTCTAAACTACTTTAGCCATTGAGACTTTGGTGCCTCACTCTTCTCGTTAGGCCATACTTCGATGCTTTTATCATAACTTCTTGCATCGTAGAGACTTGTATTTGCTTGTGTTACTTACCTCTTTTTTTGGTGTATGCCTTCAGTTGTTACGTATAACTAAAAGATCTGTTTTCTCATATATACCTTGTATATTGTGTGTATTGTTCGCTTAAGGGGGGATTGTCTTGGAACCAGGGATCTCGCTGGGAGCAGACTCATAATAGAGGTAAGGTGTGCCCTTCAATCCACCCTCCCTAGCCCTTACATTTGAGTTGGACTAATCTGGGTATGTTTGTATCAAAAATCATACTCTATGGTATATCTTTTTCCCATCAAATTCATTTTAATCGCATGCCTTATATTTATAAGTTGTAGAAACTTAATTTAATCACATGAATTTGAACATAATTACTAACCTTGCTACACGTTCACCACTTCTACTATACGAAGCTAGTATAACAACAGGAACACCTTCTTTATGTGCATCATCAATAAATCTTTAGAAGGAAGAAAATGCATTATATTAGAAAAAGAAGTTATCATTGTTATATAATTGTAGGAATATAAAAAGCAAGCGGGATTTTGGGAATTCTTGACACCACCTAAAACATGGCATGAACTGGACACGAAAACAATCAGGTTTTGTGCCATCATATCTAACTTATTCATTAGTCGTGTTTAGGTTGACATGTTGATTGGTTTAACCCGTTTCATTAAACAAATCAACCCATCAACCAATTCAAATATACGTTTTGTAAGGTCAACCCGTTTACAACCCACTGGACGGTTCGACTCGTTTGGATAGGTTACACAAGCCATGTTCACGTTACACGATTTTAGATAAGAATAAATATATGGGTCATGTTGGGGTTAGTCAGTTCAACAACCTGACATGATTGCCAACCCTAAATGACTTCCACATCTATTGCTAAAACATACACAACCTGCAATCATTGTGAGCAAATCTTTGTAATCAATTAGCCACAACTTCTACTGTACAATAATATGCAATGGAGCTATATTAAAATTAGAAAACCTCGAATCACATTTGATATTATACAAGTTGTTATCTTCTGTAAAAGCATGCCATGTTTAAAATTGATCATGTAACCAACACGCTCACATAGAAAGACAATTTAGTAGGTTAAGTGCTAACATATTAAGAAAATCTCTATTAAAGACTCAGATCAACTATCACGATCAAAAGGTACTCATACTATGTACATAGTATAAGTACCATCTCATCCTTAATGATTAAAAAGGGTTTTTATGCTTCTCAGTGAGATTTAACACGCAATCCCTATGGTTGCATTCAAAAAGCAAAAATACGACCAACATTATTATGAACTAGTGGAAACCTATTTTTAATTGCGAGTATGAACCAGATTATCAAATAAATAATAAGATATAGTTACAGTAATACTGAATAGAAAAAGCTAAGAACCATAGTTATCATTAAAAATTGAAATATAATCATTGCATGTGCCTTAAATTCAAAAAAAAAAATGATGATGTAAATACACCCTAAAGAAAGGACAAATAACAAACAAACATACCAATAAAAACCCACTCATAGTAGCAACCATCTGTAGGGTCTAGGGAGGGTGTGATAAGGGCCTCTATCCTAGAGGTAGAAAGGTTGCCCCTGCTAAAGTGCTGAGACCCTCGGCTCGAAAGATACAACTATAATAGCAAAGAATATAACAAAGAATAATCATAGCAAACAACCATACAATAGTACTAACAAAGAAGGTTACAAACTAGCGCTAACATACAATGATAAGTAGGCTATACCACAAAAGAATGCAAAGAACCGTATAGAAAGTAAGGATAAATATAAATAGGTGTTAGGACCACTCACTCTTCTGCACCAGGTCTTAGAGGCAAAGATTTTGACGTGACAAGTTCTTCCAATGCATTTTGCTGCCAACAAGTCCCATTGTCTTGGCACATCAACAACAAAAAAAAGAAATGCAGTAATCATAATAATAACAACTTCAAATGATAAAAAAAAAAATCATAAAAACAAGCAATCTGCTTGGAGATTTGTGAAGCAATCTTAGTTAAGTAGATAAATGTCAAGGGATACTCTCATCTACGTGCACTTATAGGCATGTTACTACAAACTGCAAAATCATTATACCACCCACACTACACATGCAACATGATCAAAACACAAAAGCCGTCTGGATGCTGTCAATTTTGTAAATAACTAAAAATAATATATATATCTTTACACACACGGATATATATGTGTGTGTGTGTTAATCATACCTTATCTCGCAGAACTCTTTTCATGAAACTTCCTTTTTCATTAGTAGGAAGAGAAGTAGGCCAACCTATCTGAGAAATGGATTAGCTAAAGCAAACCGCATGGCACGAAACACCAATATATGTTTGCCATATTTTCAAATAAATCACCTTATTAAAGTACAAGGTTAGCATTTCCTCCTCACCACCAAGGCATTTCCTGCAGAGTGAAT
>JBCNJP010000015.1:21630723-21648223 GCA_039602395.1 Deinandra increscens subsp. villosa
ATATGATAAGAACTATATGGGTGATTGAATTGGTGAGTATAGATGGAAGAAGAACACCGATTAAGGAAGAAAAGAACACATGGAGATGAAAATCTAGGTCAAAAGACTTGAAGGCCTGAACGCCGTAAGGACGAAAGATTAAAAAGAACCCATAAAATTACCTTAATAGCCCCTATTTAATTTGATTTTCAAGTTTCACAATAAAAAGGGTTCTTCTTCTTCGATGTTTACCCTACATCCTTAACCTTTTAGAACTCATTTAATCATTAATTAATTACAATCTTGATATTGTATAATCTTAACCATAGATTACATAAATCAACACTGGATTAATATTTCATTTGCGGTATCATTAAAATGATGATTATGTAACAATCTTCTGAATAACATTCAAAACATCACTTTCAAGTATATGACGTAGTTTATAAGATAATTTTGGTGGCCCTATAAACCGATTTATACACTTGTCACCTGTCTTTTTTTCTTTATTTTTTTTTACTGTGACAGAGAAAATAAAAACCCAAAATGAAATCTGAAAAATAAACAAGATGCAAATTCAAAATTTGTTTTATTGGTATGACAGAAAATAGGAAAAACAATCAATAGTAAAAGAAGAGGGTAACACAATCAGGACGCAATCAAATCGGGAGTTTGTGCTTAATCATTCCTTCATCACTTCTCTCTGGCCGACGGAGACGACGGAAGCAACTGCGACAAGCTCATTTTGGTAATCTGCAGCATAAGCAACTCCGTTTGTAAGATTGTTCATCAGATCTTGATTTCAATTATTTCTTTCTTTTTCATCTCCAAATCTCTGATCTTCAACTATCCGGTAGGTCAACACGGCCAGGATCAATTGATTGATTGGTTGATTGGTTGATTGGTTGATTGCTAAACAGCTTTCAGTTTAGGGTTTTAATCGGATTTCGAGTGAGTGTGAGATTGATTGAAGTTGGAAGTTTCTAGGGTTTAGAATCGGATGTCCTTGAGTCCTTTTCTCAACTAGGTTTAGGAGTATGGTAAATTAATCTGATAATGGTGGTTAGAATTCTCGGATTGACTCGCGGAGAGGAGGAGTCGCCGAGGGAGATCACGCGGAACAATCTGTTGAGCGAGAGTGGTGGAGAGAGTGGGTGGCTGATCAGATTCTTTGATTCTGCTTTCTTCTGTGAGTGGATTGCGGTTAGTTATTTGTACAAACATGATCACCCAGGGGTTAGGGATTATCTGTGCAACAGGATGTATACTCTTCCATTATCTGGCATTGAAAGCTACCTGTTTCAGATATGCTACATGCTTGTTCATAAGCCTAGTCCATCGTTCGATAAGTTTGTCATTGATATATGCTCCAAATCGCTTAAGATAGCTCTGAAAGTGCAGTGGTTCTTGATGGCGGAGCTTGAGGATTCAGATGATAACGAGGGGATCAGTAGGATCCAAGAGAAGTGTCAGATTGCTGCTACCTTAATGGGAGAGTGGGCACCTTTGATTAAACCACAAAATGAGCCTGCAAGCAATGCTGGCAAGAACCAGGTTCTTAATAGATTGTTATCCTCAAAGCAGCGGTTATTGTCTTTAGCAACATCACCACCTCAGAAGTCTTTCTCATTCTCTCCCTCTGCTGCAAACCATTTACAAGATGAAGGTAGTAGCAAGGCTTCACCGGATGATAACACGCTGTTCAAAAAGTTTATTCCAAGTCCAAAAGTGCGCAATGCATTTCTGTTTAGGAAATCTGTTGATAAAGATGATGAGGAGCCTGAAAAGGAACCTGACAAGGAGGGGTTCTTCAAGAGGCTTTTAAGAGATGGTAAAGATGATGATGAACAGGACAAAGATGGTTTCTTCAAGAGACTTTTAAGAGACGGTAAGGATGATGATGAACAAGACAAGGATGATGATGAACAAGACAAGGATGGTTTCTTTAAAACGGTAAGGATGATGATGAACAAGACAAAGATGGATTCTAAAGATGAAGACATGCGAAAGTCTGTTGAGAGAGATGATGAGGACAAAGAGAAGGATGGATTTTTCCGTAGGCTTCTTAAAGATAGTAAGGAGGAAGATGATGTCACCTCTAGCTCAGATAATAAATTCTTTAAACGGCTATTTCGTGATAGTAAAGGGGATTTGGAAGAAAAACCTGTTTCAAAATCTGTTGAAGGTGATGATAAAGATGGGTTCTTTCGGAAACTTTTCAGGGATAAAAACGAAGAAGAAGAGAAAGTGACAAATTCTGCTGAAGATGATGAAAAAGAGGGTTTCTTTAGGAAAATATTTAAAGAAAAAACTGAAGAAAAGAAAGACGAAGCGAATAATGAGGAAAGCAATGGGTTTGCGAATGGTACGGAAGAAGAATCTTCGGACTTCCCCTTGTTTCGCAGATTGTTTCGTTTGCAATCTGATGATACAAAAACAGTACCAGCAAACGAAAGCATCAATGGCGGCGGACTTGAAAGCAGTCCAGGAACAGAGATATTTTTCCGGAAGTTATTCAGAGACCGTGATCGTTCTGTGGAAGATTCAGAACTTTATGGATCAAAAAAGAACAAAGAGGTTAGTAAATATCTATGAGACTGCTGCTCTTTTTGGAGTCTTTTAGACCTATTCCCAAAAAATTTCTTGTTTCTTTGACCATTTTGTTTAGTTTTACAACTAGTCAACTACATACTACTAATTCACACCCTTAGCTAGTACATACATCCAAGATTTTAAGTTGGTTTTCCTTTATTGCAAAATTGTTCAATATTTGTCAGCCTTTTCAATAATCTGATTTAGTGGTGATTTAATTTGTTCATGTTTTCTTAGTTTTATTATTAATATCATGTGATAGCTGTTAATACATTACCTAAGCAACCTTATATATTTATTTACCCTTTTGTGATATTATGTGACGATGTATAAATGGACTTAACAGATAATTAATGCCATGTACCAATAAGAGGCTTTTGATTTGGTGAGTTGCTTATACGGAAGTTAAACCAGTCTCATGGTCCACATAAGAACATTGGTGGCGACTCTTGCACATACGTTAATTTCTATTCTTAACATCAATGAGCCTCTCGAACTTTCGTATTACATTAACCACACAAGTAGACTTAAATAGGTCACTTTGTAACTTGATATTTGACCAAGATGCAATATCTTAGTGTTTCAATTATATCAAAACCTCTAAGTGGAGTAATGATTCTACTATCTTTTCTGAATATAACTTTGGTTGTTTTGGTGATCAATTATTATGTTTCCTGTTTGCTTTACAAATACTTTAGTTGGGTATTTTTTTTTTGGAACACTTCAAGTTCATTTGATTGTTGATCAACTCCTTAACAGACAATACTAGGTATATTTGAGTAGTTTTGAGAGCATACTCTGTTGTGGTGTGATGAAGTGTTTGGCAAGAGTAGCCTTACTGTTTCTATGGTACTCTTATTGATAATATCTATATTGGCAGAAGCAAAGAAACGAGAATTCCAGTCTTAAGCCACCATTACCAAATTCAACCGCATCACAGTTTCGTAAAGGGACATATCATGAATCACTTGACTTTGTTCACACTTTATGTGAGACATCGTATGGATTAGTAGATGTTTTTCCCGTTGAAGATCGCAAAAGTGCACTTTGTGAGGTTGTTCTTGTCTTTTCTGTAGTATCAAGTTAAGTTTATATTGTCTGTGTGGATGAACAAATTTTGTTTTGTATTTACTGAATCTGTGATTCCATGTCTTTGTAGTCACTCACTGAGATCAATGTGCATGTTGCTGCAGCACAAAGTAGTGGAGGTCTCTCTCTCTCTTCTCTCTCATTCTCTCTGTGTATGCATATATTCTGTAGCAATATATGTTCTTTTATGCAGATTTGAGAATTGGTTTAGTATACCTCAATTGGTTGTGGTTTATCGTGTTGTAAATATGTGTATCATCGTACACATGGTGTGCACATAATTATTATTTCTATATCATGTTCATTGCAGATGATAACCATCTTCAGTTTCTTCTGTCTTGTTTTGAGTGTTTCTTGGTTACATGGTAGGTGTGTGCTTTCCGATGGGGAAGGGAATGTACCGTGTGGTTCATATACCAGAAGATGAAGCTGTTCTTCTTAACTCCAGGGAGAAAGCACCTTATCTAATATGTGTTGAAGTATTGAAAAGTGAAACCATGAGGTAATTAAATGAACTACTGAGATGGACTACCTCTGTACTTATGTTTTCTTAGCATTGTTTTTTTTTTTTATAGCAATGTGAAGGACAGCTCCACTTCTCAAAAGCTTTCAAGGGGTGGAATCCCATTAGCTAACGGAGATGCATTTTTACCAAAACCTCCTCCATGGGCCTATCCTTTGTCAAATGGGCAAGATCTTTACCATTCTAGTCATGATAGGATGTCAAGATCTGCTTCTGATGCAATTGACCAAGCTATGGGTCAGTTGTGGGACTCAAAAGCAAAGTTTGTTAATGTGCGTCTTGTTGTAGACAGTCCACCCCCTTGCTGTTCAAACAACTTTGAAGGATCCAATTCCGATTTTGACATTCATCATTGTCAAGGTAGAGAGTGTGCCAGTTCTTCGCCAGGCGGCAGTGATCTGGAATGGGTGAGAGTAGTATTGACTGCAGATTCTGGGGTCAGAATGGATGACATAGAGGTTCAGGAACCACCTCGAAGGAGGGAGCACCGTCGTGTTCCCAGTACCATAGCTTTCGAGGAAGTGAAGGTACATTTTGTGCTTTCTTACTATTAATTACTCTCTTGTTTCTGTTGCAGTTTCTATAACTTCAAACCTAAAAAGTGAGTCATGAGCAAGCAGATGTATGCATGCATAATACATATATCATAAGAACCATATACTTGCTGTAAGTTAAGGATGAATGCATTCACTCACAATTTTCTGGACTATGTTACCATATTCATTTAATTATTATTACATTTTTATGGTTATAATTGTTAAAATCTTCTGATTGCATCATGTGGGTGCTTATAGTTAGTCTAACAAGATAGAGATAAATGATCAACTTGTAAGAAACTGTATTTATTTGCCTTAGAGAAGCTCATTTGGAGAATGAGTAGTAGATGATTGAGCTGTCTTACCCTCAATATTGTGGACATGGGAGGCAGAAAGGTGGACAAAGCTACACCTAAGTCTCCTATGAAATAGGAAATACTTTTACTCAGAAACTTGGCACAATGCTATTATATATTGGACTGGGTGATCATATGAGCTGTGAGTTCAACCCAATTTTATTGGTTCTTTTTAACCCTAATATCAACAGAGTGTAGTTGCGTGTAAGTGTGCCATTTCAGTTTCTGTAGTGTGAAGTTATTTTGTTGATCAGTTAGTTGCATGTGCCTTGGACCAAGTATTTGCTCACTGTATGGTGCTATCTAAACTATTGCGTTGTTAAATATTGATTTGGATAAGGAAGAATTGGCTGCTAGCAATCAGTCATTGCAATGAAACTTTTCTTTGTTTATGCAGGCTGCTGCATTAAAGGGAGAAGCACCTCCTGGACTCCCTGTAAAGGGGTCTGTTCAAGCGTCATCAGATGCACAACAGAAGGTGAGCACTAGCAAGGGGTGGATATGTTTTAGTTTTTGCTATATAATCTCTGAGAAATGTTTCATTTAAATTAGGACATAGATGGTTCAACTCCAAAGGCAGGTGATGCATTATCTGGTGAACTTTGGCAAACAAAAAAAGATAGAATACGTCAGGCTTCAGAGTATGGAAAAAATCCTGGTTGGGATCTCTGTTCCGTAAGTTTTGCATCTACTTACCACCTTTCTTACTTACGCAACTGTTACCAGCCCTTTTTTTTTGTTTATATTACGTTGGATTTTTTCTTTTTGTAAGAACAAAGAAAGGTTCTTTAATAATACATTTGGCATCTGGAAGTAGCTTAACCGTGTGTATAGTTAATTGCTAATTGTCATGTGAACTTGCTAAGTAGGAATATACATTTGAGTGATCACCTACCTTTTGAAATAAGTTGATACTTGCTTCAAATTATCACAACTGAACCGTTTTTCTTCTATTATAAGTAAAATGAAACGACAAAAAGGGTAATGCTATTAAGATACCCTCATCAGAGCGAACTTTTACAGAGAATCAAAGTTTATTGATGGACCTTGTGAATATAATAGGTTCCTGTATGTGATTGAGCGTTAAAGATGGTTATTTTAGTGTCTTCAGTTAGTAGTCAATGCTCATAGTTTCAAGGCCATGAACAGATGTTTGTCGTCAAGCTACAGCCACTGATATGATGTTAAGTTTTGATGTGAGAATTTCTTAGTAAGCAGAAGTATCAAGTTATTTCAGTTTCCTTTCGGATTTGTTTTTATCTGTG
Source organism: Deinandra increscens subsp. villosa (assembly GCA_039602395.1). NCBI lineage: Eukaryota > Viridiplantae > Streptophyta > Magnoliopsida > Asterales > Asteraceae > Deinandra > Deinandra increscens. Next base: position 21,637,064 of record JBCNJP010000015.1, read on the forward strand.
AGTTGCCTACTTAAAGATAAGGAAAGGTAACATTGTTTTTACTCTTCTCATTTCACTTCTATTTACTGTGTACAAAATCTCTTCGATGGTCAAATCTGGCGTTTTTAGGTTTAGTTCTGGATGTTTAACAAGAACTGAGAGGGGGTAGGATAAGTTTAATCTATTGATGCATTATACATTTTTTTTTTGTTTCTAGACTTTCCAAACTTGCATCGACGCTCATCTTCTTTATTCCCAATTATAAGAAGGGGACTTCATTTTAGCTGAAAATTTAAATATGTTTTCTTTATTGTTCCAAAGAAAAAGAAACCTCTCTTCTGTTCCACTGGACCCACTCAAAGCAAATTGATTTCTGCTCTTGTAACTACTTGATAAGATAAAAAAATAGCATCACCTTGTCACAGATCAGCTAATTTTGATAGTGCTGTACACTCTTTTCCTCTTAACCTTCTCATATTTTTTTATATTATATCTCCTCAGGTTATTGACAAGTGGTGATGACACTCTTTTCCTCTTAACCTTCTCATTTCTTTTTATATTATATCTCCTCAGGTTATTGTGAAAAGTGGTGATGATTGTAGGCAGGAACATCTTGCTGTGCAACTTATTTCTCACTTTTACGGTATGTTTGTCCTTTACTCATTAGATTGTCTAGAATCTAGATAATGCATGTTGGTGAACATCATAAGACCTTTTTTGTAAAGACATATTTAACCCTGTTAGAGGAAAAGTACTAAACCCATCTCCTTTCTGTAAATATTACCTCCCATTACACCGGTACATGGCATTCGCAATTTTGAGTCCTTACACAGACATCTTTTATATGCAACTAATGCAAGACCAAAACATGAGTTGTGTTCTTGAACAAGTATTTGCTCTGGTTAGTTAATTTAATCTATGCGGATTCACATATTTGTCAACAAAAGTAACATTCCTGAATTTCTTTCCTATTGACATTCTTAATAGAAATTCTTGTGTGGGTGCTTTCAAAAAATGCCCACTATTGCTTGATTTACAATGAGTAATTAAAAACAAATAAGCAAAATATTAATGGTTAGTTATATAAGAAGGGCAAACTATGGAGTATTATTGTGCTTGTTTGCGTCCCCTTCTATTTCTTGTCACATAAACGATACTAGACAAGACTTGTTGCATGAGTTGGCACACCATTATGTTGATAATGCTTTGCTCAAGAGATTATAATTCTAAGAAACAAACTCACTTTTTGTTTAAAAAATCACTTAAATTCTTCCAGTAAGTCAATTCTATTTCAATCAACATCTTCAGCCCGTAACACTGAATGCATAACCAAGTTTAAGTCTGTAAGATTAACATTGGAGAATTTAAAACCGCACAGTTAATATGATTGTGTGAATGAATATATGCAGATTTAGTTTGATGTGGGTTTTGGGTATCAATGTATCATGAGAAATTAAACAAAAAATGTGTTTTTTTTTCCTTCTGCTGTGAAATTGAGGAACAATTGTTGATGGGAAAATAAAAATAGTAGTTTTTTGGTACTAGCATAATAAAGTAATTAGTTGTAGTTTGGTTGCCTTTTCTTGAGTATATGCCTTCTCAAGAAGGACATTTAGAAAAATATTCTTGATATTGAGCAATTCAGCGATTAATGGAAGAATGAGAGCAGTACAGATACAAACAGTTACAGAAGGATTCTGGTAATAGGCGAGAATTTCTCTTCATAATGCTGTTGGCTTGGAGCCATCAGGATTTAGCTTCATATAGTACACATACACTTACAAGCTGTTTAAACTAATAAGAGAAAGCTAACTAGATGAAGTTTTAGAGAATTAGAGTCAAAGTTGAGATTATGTGTATGTGAAAGAAACTAACAAAATTATATAAACATAATTTTGTTTTTATAACTTGTAACTGTTGAAATTATGTGTATGTGAAAGAAAGATGTATCATCAATCTTTTTTTTTTTACGATTAATAACATTGGGGTCTTTGTTTCCAAACCTCCTTGTTTCTAGGTCTGTGGGGTTTGGATTATCGTGCATCAAGTTGTTTTTATACTTCCATTTAACTCAGCATTGCCTAGGGTATAAGTTATTAGCTTAACTTTTCATGCTGTGATCTCATCCATAGTTGTCGGCTAGGTGGTGTGGTAACAACTTTAACTGAAATGGATGAAAACGGGAAAAATAAATGCCCCTGGGTTTTACACACACACACACATGCATATATTGGTTATCTGTAGCACAATGGTAATACCAATGTGAGGTAGCTTATTGTTTTCTTTTTGTTGTTTTGTTGGTAAATTGATTGTTTATTTTATCATGCCAGATATATTCCAAGAAGCTGGACTACCTCTTTGGCTGCGCCCTTATGAAGTTCTTGTCACATCTTCTTACACAGCTTTAATCGAAACAATTCCAGATACCGTATGTCATTCATTATGTAGCTTTTCCATGTCTGAAGTATAGTGATTTATCTCTAATATATACACTGTTCTTGGGTTCCTTGTAGGCATCGCTTCATTCTATTAAAAGTAGATTCCCCGATGTCACGAGCTTGCGTGACTTTTTCATTGCCAAATATCAAGAAAATTCACCAACTTATAAACTTGCACAGGTAAATTGCAGTTTAGAGGGAGTATCTTATATGATTTCTCTTGTGCATACTTTGCAAGGTGTATTTGGAATGATTTTTGGATTCTTATCTAACTATTTTTATCAGACCCATGTAGTCAGTCATATACATCACTTCTACATCTTATCTGGGTCATGCTGTATAGTTGCATGTGTCACAGCTATATATTAGATAACCATGATTTATGACTCCATTTTCCTAACTAGCCCATAGGGTCTTCATGGATTTTCTTTTTTATTACACCATATATGTGTATGCAGTATAATTGTTGCTACACTAGGTGACTTAAATTGCTTCCATCTTTGGCATGCTGCTGCAGTGCATAGAAGTTAACGAGCTCCCATTTTTTCTCTCAACTATTGAATAATAACATATTTTCTTGTCTATAAAAGTTTTGACTGTCTTAGTTTTGGTCTACAAGATTCAAAATGTTCTTATCCTATGTACTCAGTTTATAAGACTTATTGTCAAACACTTCTACGTTGTGTCTGGTCCACAGTTACACATTCTGTAGGACGTCATGAGTATACGACCCTATGTACTAAGCTTCTTGTCAAATCATGTTGAGTAGAACCTGGGTTTTATGTTAGAAGCATTCGCTTTGCAAAAAGCGGTTGCTGTTTTTTTAGTCTTATATTGGAGTATGCTCCTTGTAATTTGTCATATATTCTTTGATTGAATTGTCACCTTTTCTTTTTCTTGCTTTCTGAGGCCTCTCCTCTGATTAATAGTCCAATCAAAATGCGATATCAGGAAAGATTATCATATTATCTGTTCAAGTTAATTAATGGTTTCCTTTTGGTGCTTCTCCGGTGCATGTAAGGTGGCAATGAGCTGTATTTTGACCCCTAAATTTCCCCATTTTAACTGCAAATGTTATTTGGCATTCTGTTTACTATATATGCATATATAATTTTGAAAAATTGGACTTAAGAAAACAAGAAACGCAGCCATTTTCTCTAACTTTATCTATTTGAGGTAAGTCGAGCAAGTTTGTTAAACTTAAGAGTGAAATTTTATTGCCTAAATATTTCCCTCCCCATACTCTGCTAATAGTACCGTTATGTACTATTGGTGGGAATTACTGGGTATGGTTGTTGTTGTATTTCCATTTCTATCCAATTTCTAGTAACTGGCTTGGTCTATGAACATTACTAAAAAGAAAAAGATACCCAAAATCAATGCCACTCCACTTGTGTACTTAATTTTAGGCTCAAGTGTCTCTGAATTCTAATACTGAATTTTGTTGCAGAGGAACTTTGTAGAAAGTATGGCTGGATACTCCCTTGTTTGCTATCTATTACAGGTTTTTCTCTTCCTTTCATGTACAATGCACAAATAGTCCCATGAAATTCTACTTAACATTCTGAACTTGGAAGAATAATTCTTATTTATATGCTGATGCTTGGAAATGATCTAGCATCTTCACCACACCTGCACTTTGCAGGATTTGAACCCAAAACCTTTTGGTTGGGGAGTCACAACACTACCACCTGCTGTCCCCTTGACACTTCTGAGATATCTTATGATATCTGTATGGCATTTCTGAGAGCTTCAGTATGATGTTTGATTGATCATTATTATTAAAACCTGCATGAGTTTTCTAGAACGTGTCTCATTTAGATAACATATGAATTAATAACTTTAAATTGATTATTGGTAATATATTTTGTTCTTGTCTCTAAGTGCAAAGCTGAACCCACATAGGGTTGCGGTGCACTGATATAACCCACTTCATCATCTTTCACTTTTTTGACATAAGTTCTTACTATATGAAATGTAGAGACAATCAGACAATTCCTAATCATGATCCTTGGAGTGTTCAGATCAGCCCATCACACCCTCCCCAAACCCGACAATATCTTTGTTTGTTTGTTTTTCTTGCGGAAGTGATGTTGTTGGCTGTTATAAAATCCTAAGCTTACCATGGTGCTTTCTAGAGGTTTCAGAATGGACGTGTTTAGTATAGCCACTCAAAATGAGTAATTTCTTAGTACGTGTTGAATGCAGCCCGATGGACCACATCACGATAAACACTCATTTGCCCAATTCTTTTTTTTATATGCACAATTTACACTTTTATAATGATTATAAAACTACATTATTTGACAATTATCCATTTCTTGCAAAACGCTTTAGGAGGTTTCAACCCGTTTGAGCATTCTACCTGTTCCCTATCTGTGTGTGTGTGTGTGTGTGTGGGGGGGGGGGGGGGGGGGGTTGTTTTTTTTAAACCCATCTGACTCGTTAGGTTAAAGAAGTTCCCCGCCTAGCTGGAAATGCACTTGAACTTTTATATCTCAGCCTTTTTTTTTGCACCAATTGATTGATTTCAACTTGGCATACGATGCATCATCTTCACATGGTTCTTTTCATATCCTTGTGTAGGTGAAAGATAGACACAATGGAAACCTGTTGCTAGATGAAGATGGGCATATTATACACATCGACTTTGGATTCATGCTATCTAATTCGCCCGGGGGAGTTAATTTTGAGAGTGCACCTTTCAAGTTGACCCGTGAACTTCTTGAGGCAAGTAGTACATTAAATGTTTCATCAAATGCGTAAATTACTTGACACTTGTTTTGTTTTAGGTTATGGATTCTGATGCTGAGGGGGTTCCGAGCGAGTTCTTTGACTACTTCAAAGTATTTAACATTTAACCTTTTAACATTTAAATATACATATGCGTGGTTTATTGCTCATCTTGCCTTGTGATTCAGGTTTTGTGCATTCAAGGTTTCCTAACATGTCGGAAACATGCAGAGCGGATAATTCTACTTGTTGAGATGTTGCAGGTAACACAAACATAATGTTTTTGTGGCTAATTATGTTCGGGAATATCTTACTACATTAGGAAATTTAGGCACTCAAGTTTCCATCTTTTTTATGAGATTTTTAAATCTTTGTTTAAAAAGTTGACCTTTCAACATGTACTACCACATACATAGAGTGATAAGACATGCTAATTGTGGGTGACATTGCATATATGGTCAATTTACCCGCTGATGTGCAACCCTATCTATTTTACACATGTGGCCTGTCATGTCAGCACAGGTAACCAGTAATGGTCATACGGGTCAATTTTAAAAACATTGAAATAAAATTGAAACTTAAGTGGTTAAACTTCTTAAAATAAGTTTTAGAGAGACATAGGTGGAATAAATGTGAAACTTGGTTACTGAAAAGTGATATTTGTCCATGTTTAAGTAACTTGGTAATTTTCGCTCTTGAGAGGAAATGGCCTTATCAAATGATCCTAACCTTCCTTGGTTCAAATAAATGCTTAGAGTTGAAAATATTATTTTACTTATTTATGAAAAGATTTTTACATATGAGACTTGCAACATTTCTTGTCTTCCTTTATTGGTCTTATTCAAAGTTTTTTTTGCTTTCCAGGACTCTGGTTTCCCATGTTTCAAAGGTGGTCCTCGGACAATACAGAACTTGAGAAAACGATTTCACTTAAGTTTGACCGAAGAGGTTAGTTTGTACTCTATTATTTTCACAACACAGACTTTTCCCGAGTCTAATTCTTTTCATTTTATCATAGCAATGTGTGTCCCTGGTGCTCTCCTTGATTAGTAGCAGCTTAGATGCATGGAGAACACGTCAATACGACTACTATCAACGAGTTTTAAACGGCATATTATGAAATTACCCAATTCAATTTCGTCATTCTTCACTTTCCAGCAAGCAGATGAAGTAACCGTCTTGTGATATAAGATCAGTTGCAATCTGTTGAAGGTAAAACACATATAGGAAGTTGTATCAGTGTGTGATTGGTCGATTGCATGCCACTTCAACATGATCCTGACTCATGGGGGTTATAATTCTTCTACACGCCAACATACAATACTTATGTACAGGGCGATCACATGGTGTTTGACCATGATTATGCCACCATATTTGGATCTTTGCCACAAGGATGCTGTCCCCATTACTTGTCGGGAACTGTACATCTGTTTCTTCCTTGTTTTTAGATGAATTTTTGGGAAAATTTAGCAGCGGATGAATGACATGGCATGGCATGACATGAAGGACGTTGGTTTTAATAGGTTATCATAAACCCGATGCCTGTGTTTACTTGAGCACAAGATTAATCAACACTAGCATATGGTATTTGTGTATAATTCTTGTTTTATTTGGTTGATATTGTTTGAATTAGTGTGCACTCTTGTGTTTCTTCATGATTTATGTAATTTCATCACCATGATATAGCGATTCTCACGCTGCGCAAGTTATGTTTTAAACGAATGTTTTTGAGTACAATCTACTACGTATAAGAGAGAATATACAAACGAATGACTAGACAAATCAAACATGTTCCCTATATAAAGTTACACATTATTGAGAAATGTGCTGGGTGGTGTAAGGATTTTGGGCTGGTTAATCTATTATTTAGGGTCTGTTTTGGTTTTTAAGTTAGTCGGTAAATATGCAATTAAGGTTGTTTAAAAGGGAATATATGCAATTATTTCTTCATTATTTATGTTCTAATTTCTATTCTTTATAGTCATGAGATGTACTATTGTGAACTATGAGCTAATAAAAAGAAACCTTAGTTGCAGCCCGTAGATGTAGGTCACACCGATCAAACTACGCTACATTTTTGTGTCGTTCATTTACTTTCTGATCGTTTTGTGTGTGCGTTGTTGCTACCGTTGGCCTCAAACTGAACAAGTGGTATTAGAGCTATGGTTTGTTGTTAACACATATGTGGAAATGATTTTTAGAAAATTGGTTATCCAGGGTACGCCGGATCACTATTGTGTTCGATCGTAAGAAAATAATATATAGTCTGTCGGAAAAAAAAACTGGAAGGGATCAAGGGGATTTGTTTGGTTTTTTACGCGCCGGATGAGGAGGCCTAATATTAAGAAATGTGTATTTCATTTTTCTTTGGGGTTCTGTCGATTATTTCTGTGATCGAACAAAATGAAAAAAAAACAGTGGTTATTTTTTTGCAACTCACGTGTGTTTGTGAGTGGTTTGATTGAGATCGTGTGGAGAAGTCGTCAAGTCGTTGGTGCAAGTAGCCGATTAACGTTTGATGTAACTCTTGAAGTCGTTGGTTCTTGCAGTTACGATTAGTACTGTGTCTTTAAATCCTTGAGCCACTGGTTATTATTTTTTTCTATATATTTTTTTTGTATCCAATTGGAACCACTGATTAGGTTTGGGTAGTCACCACCTTGAGATTCAGTTGTTGTTTTGGGTTTGAGTTACGGTTGAATAGGATTTTGTGTTTCAAGTTTGGGGTTTGACTGTTTATTACAACCGTTATTTGAGGAACCGTGTTTTGTGAATATCGGTTGGGTTTTGGGTCAGATTTGTCTGCTGGGTTTTGGGTCAGATTTTGGGCTGGTTAATCTATTATTTAGGGTCTGTTTTGGTTTTTAAGTTAGTTGGTAAATATGCAATTAAGGTTGTTTTAAAGGGGATATATGCAATTATTCCTTTATTATTTATGTTCTAATTTCTATTCTTTATAGTCATGAAATGTACTATTGTGAACTATGAGCTAATAAAAAGAAACCTTGGTTGCAGCCCGTAGATGTAGGTCACACCGATCAAACTACGCTACATTTTTGTGTCGTTCATTTACGTTCTGATCGTTTTGTGTGTGCGTTGGCCTCAAACCGAACAAGTGGTATTAGAGCTACGGTTTGTTGTTTACACATATGAGGAAATGATTTTTAGAAAATTGGTTATCCAGGGTACGCCGGATCACTATTGTGTTCGATCGTAAGAAAATAATATATAGTCCGTCGGAAAAAAAACGTCAAGGGATCAAGGGGATTTGTTTGGTTTTTTGCGCGTCGGATGAGGAGGCCTAATATTAAGAAATGTGTATTTCATTTTTCTTTGGGGTTCTGTCGATTATTTCTGTGATCGAACAAAACGAAAAAAAAAAACAGTGGTTATTTTTTTGCAACTCACGTGTGTTTGTGAGTGGTTTGATTGAGATCGTGTGGAGAATCCGTCAAGTCGTTGGTGCAAGTTGTCGATTAACGTTTGATGAAACTCTTGAGTCGTTGGTTCTTGCAGTTACGATTAGTATTGTGTTTTTAAATCCTTGAGCCGCTGGTTATTTTTTTTTTATTTTTTATATTTTTTTTGTATCCAATTGGAACCACTGATTAGGTTTGGGTAGTCACCACCTTGAGATTCAGTTGTTGTTTTGGGTTTGAGTTACGGCTGAATAGGATTTTGTGTTTCAAGTTTGGGGTTTGACTGTTTATTACAACCGTTATTTGAGGAACCGTGTTTTGTGAATATCGGTTAGGTTTTGGGTCAGATTTGTCTGCAGGGTTTGGCGAAAGCAGATCAGTAGAACAACCATCAAGTTCAGGCCCATGCCATTGTTGTGTCTGTCACTGTTTTTCGAACTGTGTTTCATGTTTGCTATTGTTATGGCTGATAAAGGATGGTTGTGATCGAAATGTTTGACGGTTTAGTTATTTTATTGTTGATTGGTATGTCAATGGAACTTGGATGTGGTACTGATGATAGATAAATTGAAGAAAATGGAACCATCAAGTGTGCTGGTGACGCCATAAGTGAAAAAGTGCTCAGTAGCAAGTCATGTGAATTATTGCTCGTTCGAAAGATCTTACGGTTAGGGTTTGTGGTAACTGATCGTGTGTACGATCATAGAATCCTTGGTACCGCTTGCGTTCCGTGGTGGCTCTGCTAGTGTTATAACTGTTTGCATGTTAGCTGGTCTAAGACTGTGAAGTTATTTCTTGTTCGGTGGTTATCAGTGGTATGACATTTAAGGGGATCCAGGATATTGTGTTGGATGAAGATGTTTCACTAGGGAAATACGATTAGGGTTCATCTCACGAGTGTTGATTTGGCATGGGCTGAGATAACTAAGACAATGGGAGCTGAGCATTGTTGACTTGGTGTGGCTGCAAGAAGGTGGGACGTTCGTTTAAGAGTCGATGTCCAATGATATTTAAATTTTGCTTCTAGAAATATGTCTAGGTTTGATGCATTGAGACTCAGTGGAAGGCGGTGGACACTCTTAGGTTCAAGATTCTGGTATGATCATTTCATGTTACCACTGTAGTGAAGTATTGGTGAATCTGTTGATTGAAGACTTTGGGAGGGTACTAGAACCAACTTCCAAGTAGTAAAGTCTTGGCTAACTAAATCGGGTAATGCTAAGTGGATTCATTTAACAAGCATGAATTATGGAACCACGTGGATGTCAGTTTGAGCGTATTCGGAGGTCTGAACATGGTCGGGGTTTTGGTAACAGTGGGAGCACGAGGTGTGTTCTGGGTGTTGTTTCAAAGCGACGTTGGGTTTGGATGACCAGATTTCCGAATGGCAAATCTCTCCTGGGTGCTTGTTATTGTGGAGAGTGTTCTTTGTTCCTGGAAGTCTCTGGAGCCGATAGTGCGAATCGGTGGGAGTTGGTTGAGATTAAGGATGAGTCATTGGCGTGTTTTGCCATGGCTGAGTTTGTGATCACCGTTAATGGGTTGGAGCTTGGGGGAGCTCCAACTGGCCCTTCTGGTACTTGATGAGAAGGGTGGCTGCAACTAGGTGGATTGGTATTTTAGAGTCATAGCTTGTTTTTGAGAACTAGAGGCTTGGAGGAATTCTTTTATCTAAAATCTTAGTTTGTTTATTGGAACTGGAGGCTTGGGAGGTGTCACACCCCGATAAAATATGTGTCGGGTGTGGACAGATAGATCATAGTCAAGATGACGTAGAACGACCTCTGGATGATTAAACAAGTAGAGCCGTTTTAGTTAAGAAAAAGGGAGTTTCATATTATGTTGCACCGGAAAACATAAGTAGGTAATTGTTATAGTATTTTACAAAACAATAGTTTTAAAAGAATTATAAACATGACACCATAGGTGTTATGCAAAGAAATTTTCAAAATGGTTTTCGGCCGACTATGACTCCAGAGATACAACGACACAGATCCTACATGGCAAATATCCACACATAGGGCAAGCAGCAAGATTAAGCACACGAGAATTCATACGCAAAAATGGGTCAACATAAAGTTGGTGAGTTCACAGGTTTAATTAGCATGCATGATAAGTGATTGACAACAAAGTTTGGTTGCAAATAAAAATATCATATAGTGTTGTTAAGATATTGCAATATTATTACCATGAACCTTGAACTCCGAAACTAACTGTTTACCCACTCATGGTATTATGTACAACATACCGGATAACTAATATAACTGTATGTACCCGATGGCTAAAGAACGGGAGTCAGGATTGGAGCGACCAATCACGGACAGAGGCGTTAACCCAATAAATCTATTCACGAGTCATCATTTCTTGTATAATTAATCGAATTCAATTAATAGCGGGATTTTATTATATCATGAATCAACATGGTACAATAAGGATGGACGAAAAGTTCATGTAATCAATACAAGTGGCAAATATCTATGATCAGTCATGATGAAACGTTTGTACGAATTCTCCCCCAAGAATTTATAGCAGCTTAAAAGAAAATGAGCCATGAGACTCACCTGAGAAATGCAGTCCAAGTGATAAAGTAC
>JBCNJP010000015.1:21650723-21660038 GCA_039602395.1 Deinandra increscens subsp. villosa
CTAGAATACGAGTTTCACCGTATATGTCAAATACGCGGCATTTTCTAATATTCTTAGGAAATAAAATCATTTTATATAAAAATAAACATATTTTTATATAAAATCATTTTATATTAAAATTAACATATTTTTATATTAATATCTCAGAAAAAATAAGATATCACAATTTATATTTCTAAAATGACGGTTTTGTCGGTAAAGTTTCATTCTTACGACTCGTTTTATGACATTTTTAGCTTCCAAAACACTTTGTAAACATATGTTATGTTATTTATGTTATTTTGGGTCTTAAATACTCCCAATCTCAAGTTTAACCTTTAAGAACATGTCTTTAAAAAAATAGGGTTTTCGGGGTCCAAAAGTGTCTGCTTTTAAGCAAGGTTTTCTTTCTTCCAAATTACACAATTTTCTTTTGGGATCTTTTTGTATACGTTTTACCAATAAAAAATGTCCATGTTTTTTGTTCTTATAACCTTCAAGACCTGTTCAAAATTCGGTCTCAAGTTTAGTTGGAAGTTAGGATTTCCAAAGTGTTATTTTGGTGTTAGGCCTCTAAACTCGTTTCCAAGCAAAGTGTCTTTACAAAAGTTGTTTGTAATGTATCCAAAATATTCTATGAGCTCAAAACATGTCCTAAGTCAATTTTAGGATTTCACCACAAAAACCTCGCTTTTATACATTTTTTACATAACTTTTACTCATCTCTTTGTTATATTGACCAAGTAAAATCATGTCTATCATGTATAACAACATCTATGTAGCTTAATATGTATCAAAACACTAGACAAAGCATAAATCACGAAAATGCTCAAGAACATACAAGTTGCTTTTAAAAATGTAGTGTTTTTGTGTGTGTTTTAGTGTTTATCACCATAGATCACCAAGACAATGTACAAGGAGTGCATAGAATCGAAAATAAGTAAGAAAAACGAGTAAGAATCCTCACAAAGCTAGAGAAAACCGAAAATGATGGAGAGTGACTGTTGTTTAGCTACCAAGTTTAGCTCCAATCTCACTCTTGTTGCTTGATCTTGAAAGATTTGTGGTGTTCTTGAGGGGAAATTAAGAGAGAGAGTAGTGAGTGAGAGAGGGGCCGAACGGTCGGGAGAGATAGAGAAGTGGTGGGAGGTGTTCTTGTGTTAGGGTTTAAGAAATGGGAAAGGTGAGAAAGAGAGATTATATATGAGAGGTTAAATGAGTTAGGGTTTTTATGGGTTCCTCAATGAATAAAAGACATGACACAATTCTGGCAATTCATTCATGCTCTCACTTGCTCTCATCATGCTTGTCTAGTCGTTTCGGATTCTGTAGACGGAAATAACCTTTCTATCCAGCAATTTGGCCACGTGTCGTGATGGATCCAGAGGCAGAATGTCGTGTGGCCTGAGGCCTCCAAGCGAACCAGGTCTCCTGGAAAGCGCCACGTGTCACGACAACTCCTTCGGCCTTCCCTCACGTGTCGCGATCATCTCAGGTCGGCATTGTCCTCTTGTGGTCGCTTCTCTCCCGTCTTGACATAGTCTTGGTTTTACAAAAATAAAAAACTAAAAGGCAAAATCTATCTATTACATTGCGGGTACCCGAAAATAGAGTACATGCAATCCAGAAAAGCAAACAACCATGAAACAACCAACCACAAATATAAACAACCACAAAACAACGACAAATATTCTTAATCGTAATGAGCCATTACTAACTAGCGAGCCGTTATCCCGAACGTGCATTACGACCCGTTACAGCGTAACGGGTAGTTGTTCGGGACCTACATAACGAGCCATTACAGGATAACGGGGTGTTACGCAATGCGTTTTATAAAGTAATCAAGTATGGCAAAAACTGCATACGTAATCACAATCAAAACAACAAATATAACGTCTAAATGAAGTTATATGTGGCTCTAATATCACTGTTGGGATATTCGTGTACGGTTTTTGAAAATTATTAGTTAAACTTGTCATATAGTTTATATGCGGAAGCGTGTACACAAGGTCAAATCACAATCGATCCCACCAGATCTCTAGGTAACCCATATAGACTGATTTGACTAGTCGTGACTAAACCAATCGAGATGGTTCAACAAACGGTTCCGCTAAAAACCAATTGATCACGATTAGGGTTTCGGTATAAGACTCTTATAACCGAAATACATATATAAAACGAAGGAAGAGAACGACTGTACCTTTCGTGGAGAAACGGGAAAGCCGAAACAAACTCGCGGATCCAAATCGGCGGTGGGCGGTGACGGCGGCAGCGCACGGCGGAGGCGGTGGCCCGGTGGCCAGCTTCAGGCGGACGCAGGGAGGGAGGTGGCGACCACTAAGGTTGCTTCCTCTCTCTTGTGTGTTCTCCAAGTTTTGCAACCAACTTAGGGTTTCTAGGTTATGTAGTATTTATTGGCATACTAACTTGTTTTCCAAGATTGTTTATAATTACACTAACCACCGTTCTAGAATTTATATTTATCACATAAATACAACTAGAAAACCAACTTGTTTCCTAACAAGCCGTCACTAGATTACGACCCGTTGTCTAAGACCTGCATCACGATCCGTTACTGACTAAGGAAATGTTATCCTGAACTTGCATAACAAGTCACTACAGCCTAACGTGTCGTTACGTAGTCCGGATGCAAGATCCAAACAAATATCAACATACAACTATAAAACGTCCACTGTATTATTTTTCCGATGTCCATAATTATTTCTACTAAATAGTAATGGACATTTATGTATATCATTTAATCATGATCGGATCATTAACTACTTAACTAATCATTTCTTGTTTGTTGTCCGAAGTGTAACTCTTGGATCATACCTTAATAGCAACGCTCTAATTATCCGACAATCGGACACCTAAATCCAACATAGTGAACTTGGTTTTGGTTGCGACTGACTGTGGTGCATGGAAGGAAACATACCATTACTCCTTACTACAGATTATTATTCAATAAAATAATCCGGTGTGTGGGTTGTTCCCCTGCTGGTTCATGACTGTATCCGTGCGTAACAACACTTTGACCATAAGGTCCTACTATTAAATGGGATTAATTACAAACTATATGTGTTTCTTCATAGACAGTCCCCTCGGGAGTCATCCCTGTTGGTAAATAACCAGGGGGGGGGGGGGTTCTAATTTCTTATAGCAATCTTAATGAAGGTTTATATATAAAAGGAAAATTGGAATTAAATAATCCAAGTTATTGGGTATTGGCGGATAATAATCCGAGTTCCAATATTGGCCTACAATAATCCCAATTATTTGGGTCTTGGAATTCATTGGGCCGCCGTTAATTTTTCACTAACTCCGCTAGTACTTGCTGACGTGGCAAGTGATGTGGCATCATTTTTGCTGACTTGGCAGGTGACGTGGCATCATACTTGCTGATGTGGCATGTGCCACGTTAGCACACAACTAACGGAGTTAGTGAAAAATTAATGGCGGCCCAATGAATTCCAAGACCCAAATAATTGGGATTATTGTAGGCCAATATTGGAACTCGGATTATTATCCGCCAATACCCAATAACTTGGATTATTTAATTCCAATTTTCCTATATAAAAAGGTTACCAACACACCATTGGCAAATCATCTCAAGTGATATTATCTTCTTATTAGATTAACTAAAACTTACTCTATCTTTATTTATTTTTCACAACCAACTTTTAGATTTGATTAAATGTTGACAAAGGTTGACTATCAAGATCTCACAACCTCAGTATCTTACCTTCGCTATAATACACCTACGATGGGTGCACTTCCCGAACGTGTGGTGTATGGTGATTGTTCACTATCGTGTTCTATAAATTTAAATTTAAAACTTACACAAAAGTGGTGTTTACTGACCCTTTATTGTGATATTCTTATATACACCATACACACATCAGTTAGTCAGATCAGGATTGGTCTGAGCCTGTTTCTTAGATCAAGTATTTATGTTCTTTAGCTAGACATAAGTTGACTAAGTACTTCATCATGGATGTTGGTTCTTCACAAGAGTGTTTGAACATGATCCCGTTGTGTTGAGGCAATCAGTGATTGGTCAAGCACATTGGGTTTGTTCCTATTTCCATTGTGTTTCTGTTGCATTTGTAGGCTTCATATAGCCTTTTTATTAAGTGAATAAATCAAGTAATCTTTGAGTGTGTTTATGGTATCTACTTGAATTTATCAATATGTTGCATGTAGATTTTTAAACATAAAATAACTTTGATGAATCCCTTAACAATCTCATCACAATCCACACGATATTTAGCATTGTGGTCTCTCATTCACAGCCAATTCACCAACTTTATGTGAAACACACTTCTCTATAACTAAGACAATGTTTCATGTTTCATGTGTGGTTATTTTGACTATCTTAGGGGCAACTTGCTCTCGTAGTCCTCAAAATGGCAAACTACTCTATCTCATTAAACGTGCATCTTATCCTAAAGGCCTCACTTGGTCACAACTCACAAAATCCTCTAAAATTGAAATTATAATAAATTGCATCTCAAATTGTGTTTCATTGTTCAAAAATAGAAAATAGAATTGGAATACTTTGTTTTGATCATAGATTTATTAAGGATTTATAAACATTCCTTACCGTTAGTGTAAAGGATTTATAAACATTCCAATGGAATGTTCTAAAAATTACAAAAATAAACCCATCATCATCAAAAATCGTTTATACCCAGAAGTCAAACCCAAAATTCATACCAATACCCAAATGACACCTGAAATCGAGATGAACCACATGAACAGAAACCGATTAACAAAAATCTGTGAACAGATGGAAGCAAAAACCAGAACATAAGGCACCATACCATGGTTTCTGCTTGTTTTTGCTTTGATTGATCATGACTAAAACATAGATGAAAAAGACAAAGACGACAATTGGTGACGAAATTAGGGAAAAAATAACCCAAATCGAATGATGGCTTTAGCAATCAGCAATGAAGTTTGGGAAAAGTATTCGATCTCCATGACATGACATGACAAAAACAGACATGAAGAAGAAGACGATGACGTCAAGCTGTGGCCATATAAACCCTAGATCGGACCAAAGGATATAATACGTTAAAGTTATAAAACACATTTTAAAATAATAATAATAAATAAAGGGATCAACCAACAAACCCGTCAGAGTGACCTGAATACAACCCGTTTAGCTAAATGTGTTCGTGAACACGCTTGTAATTGTTGTGATCTTCTCTTTTACACTTATAAACAACTATATGGTTAAGCACATTGATATACCTGAAGCATGCCAAGAGGCAGCAAAAATACTCGCAGTAATTCTTTACAGTGAGGTCCTGTTATTTATACATATATGTATATCAGGAAAACTAACATCATGTACCGTGTCTGGATCACTGAGCAACCGGCAGCTGTAAGCTACTTTCTGGTGATTTTGGCTTGACCACAAAAGGAAGCTTGATTTCTTGTGGGGTACTTTCTGGAGATGCCTCGTTAAAAGGTACTTCGAAAACAAGAGATTGATATAAACAAACCTCGTCTTCTTTGCAGTAGTATACCTGCAGAATACATATATCTGTTACTGAACCAACAAAAGATGATAGCTTGTCCATTGACATTTGCAAATGATGAAATATTCCTTACAATAGCCGTTTGTCATTTTAGAAGACCCAGGAAACGCACATCAAAGGAAATTGTTTAAGAACAACAATGTTTATATCTAGTGTGATAGTAAAATGAGTAGAACAGTTCAAAAAAAGGAAAGTGGTAAAATGAGTAGAACCCATTTAAAATCACTCAAAGTGTTTCCATCCTCAGAAACTATTTTATTCATTCGGTAAGTTACAGCCAAATAAACAGTTGTAATAGAAAATCTAGCTTTTGTGCCCTAATTATTGAACTACATAAATGAAGGCCTCTTATTATATACTATATACATTTTACAAGTGAAATTTGCAACTCTTGAAGCACATTATACAACTTTAAAGCATATGGTACCACCCTTTGAAGCACATCATGAGTTGTATCTATGAATTGTTCTATGTAATATCAATTTCACAATTTGCAACTCTTGAAGCACATTATACAACTCTAAAGCATATTGCATAGTTTACAAGCTCTTTTATGCCTCTTATTATTTTATTTATCTTTTCTTTTTAAATCAATTTTTAAATCTTTTTTTTTTGTTTTTAGTTTTAGTTTCACACTATTGTCTTTAGAATCTAATTTTATGTGGTTCACGTGGCAACCATTAATATTTTTTTAATTTTATATATTTTTAGTGCTTTTTAATTCTTTTTAAATCGTTCTTAAAAGCGTTTCATTGGTTTTAGTTTTAGTTTTAGTTTCACACCGTTGCCTTTGGGTATCTAAATTTTTGTAGTGTTACATTTAACTTGGCTTCTACTTTTAACGTCTTTGCGTTGTCTTACGTATTTTCGTTTTCTTTATGTTGCACTTTAGCAATGTAACTGTTTTGTGTATCCGCGTTATCCCGCAGCAATGCTCGCTATCATCCATCTAGTTTATCAATAACAAGAAATTTGAATAGGAATACAACTGCAAAAGAAGCATATTTGTTAGTTCAAGTTTGCGGTTATCTATTGGTTTGCTGTAGCATCTCTAAACCCGAAATTTCCATTCATCAGCTTTTTACCACAAGATTCTCAACCCGCAAGGAAATCATTTCCGCTTGAACTTTTTTTGGACTTCATAAGCATTTATATGCATAGTGGGACACTCTGCAATTAATTTTGTCGTCTTTAATAAAGCTATTCTTAGAGCACATTGACTGTTAAAGGTCCAAAAGTAAGTTCAAAGGGGATATAAGTTCCTCAACAGAAGTCGTTTGACGTTTTCTGTTTTTTAATTGCCAAATCTTTGATACATAGATGACAAAGTGAGCTTGGTTTTAAAAAGTGTGTGGCACTCCTATGCATTTTGATCCCAAAAGCCAATGCACGGTGCGCAAACATCACGTATGCAAAGCGTTCGTTATTAAAAAGATGCTAAAAGATTATTTATAGATAATACTTTAAATTGCTAACTTTTAAACACTAAAATATAAGATATTCTCATCATCCCTAGTCATATTTGTTCAATCAATGGTCTAATTTGTTCAAATACTAAAATCCATTGCTCAATCAATGGTCAGATTTGTTCAATTGATGGTCAATTTTTTGTAATACCGGTCAACTGCATAATGTGTGAGCACATCACCATCAACTGCATCACAGACCCATCATGAAATCGCATCACATTAACTCTAGTGATGCGATCCATCACCGCATCCCGTGTATGCGCTTCTAGTGTGTGCATCATGCGCCCCTAGTGCACGCATATTGAAATCAAGAAAGTAAGTGTATTTTCCAACTTAGGACGACATAGAGATGGTTGATTAAGAGAAAAGGTTAATAAAACAAATCATTAGTTTATGATTTTTTTTTTCATAAATAAGTTCAAGAGAGGAGAGGGTGGGCTTGTCAACATGTGTTGTTGGTTTCCCTTCTCCATTTTTTCTAAATTTACTTAGTTTCTAACTATGAACAAATTTGCTCTCTTAATTTGGGTCGACAACTCCACATGGTTCTGTTATTTTTTTGTTAAAAGTTAAAACTGTCCCTTTCAGAGATAATGTATATCCCACTCAAGTAATCAACTTTTTTCATTAAGACCACCACATGCTTTATGGATCACCCAAGTATGTATTTGCTTTCACTTATACCTATTCCTCACTAAAGACAAGCTGGATGACGAAAATGTCCTTGTTTTGTTTGGGGAAAACAGCTTCAACCATTAACATGTTGACAACTCATGTGTGTTTGTATTTTAAAAGATTTGTAAGAACATTCTTGTCATCCAAAAAACAAAATTGGAAGAAATTGGTATAGATGAAACCAAATATCTACTTGAGCGGCCTATAAAGTAGTTTCAATAATCAATCTATATCTATGGGTGGCTTAAATGAGAACATTGAATACATGAATGGCATCCATGTTTATTATCCCTATATCTGTGCTATTGGTATCGTCATTCTACCAAAACTTGAAAAAAACATCCGTTGCAAACATTATCTTAAGCTCCTTCAACTCATACACAGCAATGTTAATAGAACAGGATCAACAAACAAGCATAATGCAGAAGATATTATTTTCTAGGGGAGTGCATACCTTACAATTAACCCTACTCGTAATAGCTGAAGGAGATGATCTTTTAAAATGAAGAATCGCAGTTCCATCTGGATTGAGACTCCCATCCAAAGGCTCAACAACCGCTGCATCTTCAGGATCGATTTCAATGCTAAATCTGGAGCGCGCTTCCTGTAAATTAAAAGTTAATAAGGTAAAGTGATGAGAGGCTAAAAGTTAATAAAATTGGTTGCATATGGGATAAGGAATGCAACATATAATAATTATAGGTGGCAGTTTTAACCCATTTACTTATGAATGCCAATCCAGGTATTTTTTTAATTTCAAAGGAATCAATAAAATTTAACCCAGTCCAATTTGCCACCTTTGATTAGAGCACTGTAGCAGGAACCACTGGAATTTAATCGTCCAAAATACATGCAATCAGACACCCACACACACAGATAAAGAACCTTTGAGAAATGATAGCCTTCTGGTACGGATATTGCAAGATTTAAGTTAGCCTCCTTGGATGAACCACCATTAATTACGATTCTTTCTGTGTCAGCTGAAGTCCGTTTTCTAAGGCGCCTAGGAGATCTAGATTTTGGTGCAGGAGGCTGAACTCCTTTTAGCTCAAGAGTAGTAACTTGAGCGTCTACTTTGTTGAGATCCAAAAATCTAATTAGACTGTTGTTTGTATCCGCTATAAATAGCCTCCCTGAAAAGTATAGGAAAAGAAAAATAAAATCGGTGAAACTCTTGTTGTGGAAGTCGCATTTAAAGAGTTCAACCACTGTTTAGAAGCATGATACATAAAATAATCAAGAACGATATTATCAAGTATTTTATCCCAACATATCAGGTAAGGTGTGTCATCTTCTCAGCCTCCCAAGGCCCTACTCTTTGGGTGGGATTTTACTGGGTATGTTTGTTTGTTTGTTTGTTTATATCATGCTTTAGTTATACTACATTCAGTTACGATTCGCCTAAACATGATGCACTTCCTAACATAAATATGACAGTCACGTCACAAATTTTAGGAGTCTGAAAGAATATTACCTGTATCATCTTCAACAATTCCAGCTGGTTCTGACAGCTACAAAATAAAACAAACAAATATCTTATGTAATAAGAAACTTGAAGTAGGTGCAAAGAATTTATCATATGCACGGTATTTTAACAAAAATTAATTTTTTGTTGAATTAAATTTATTATACCCATGTCAGCT